>JARTUT010001372.1:0-123725 GCA_030674115.1 Micraspis discolor
GGCCGCTCGAGAGGAATCTTAAAACAGATCGAAAAAGCGAATCCTCCTCTAGGAGAAGCGACCAAGAAAAAACCCCGGGCGCTCTTAAAGTGCCCGAAATTTTCAAACGAAAATCGCGAAATCGGCCATTTTCGCGAAATCGCCAAAACTGTCCCCAAGGGAAGATCTCACGGACGAACGGGGCCATTTCTCCGGCCGAGATCGGTCGCTTTTTCAAGAAAAAGACATTCCTCATAATGTGGTACCGGTACGGACCGCGGAGCCCTCGAAATCTAAACGAAAATTATGCATATAAAACGGCAATTTTTAAACTCCCGACTTCCCTGAAACGTCAAAAACCGCACCTACGTTTTCCTCCGTGCCGGTCGAAAACGATATAAATCGCCCCGCGATCGGTAGAAAACGAATCTACGTGAAATTTCCCATCTCTGGGTACCAATTTCCACATCCAAGTAGCGAGTCAAGGCCGGGGATATTCATTCCAAATTCGGCAATTTTCTCGATAATTCGAGGACAAGTGTCATATTTTATCATACGATTCCGATGATAGCCGAACGCGAGCTCAAATTTGAAAATACGGCATCAATTTTTCGCTCGATATGGGCGGTCGAAGATTTTCAGGCCTTCCAAATGCTCGATTAAGAATCTACAGGAGATTCCGAATCTCTAGAGACCACTCACGTTTCACGAATCGCGAGAAAAACACCTCAAATATGCGTTTGAAAATCGTCATTTCAGGCTCTATTTTCGCGCTAATTCATTTTCGTCCTTGAAGAATGCACACAGATCGCGATGAATCGCTATACAGGCTGTGCTATCTCGAAAAAATCGCTATACAGGCTGTGCTTATGGAAAGCACTGATTTTCACCAGATTCGAGAGATTTCGTGTTACTTAGGGTTCTATCATGTTTTCCGCGTTTTTTCGTATTTGGTCGGTTTCTTTCTTGGTGGAATGCACTGAACTCGAAACGATAGAGTTATAAACGATATTCTTTCGGTTTGTTTTTTATGAAGAAAGCACCCACTGCGAATCAATTATATACGGGGTGTCCCATATGCATTTTTCTTCAAGTTCTCTCGCGAATGGGAGCTGATTTCGGTATAATGTCATACAGGGTGTGCGATTCACAATGAATTTGCGATCGGGTGATATACGGGGTGTGCAATTTACAAGTTAATTTGATTTTTTTTGCGCAAATTCGAGTTTTTGTGTTGTTTCGGGGTGTTTTGGATCTTAATTCGATAAAATATATTCGATTCATATACAGGGTGTCAGATCTGAGTAGCGCTGACATTCACCAGAGTTTTTCTCCAGCTTTCGTGCTTTTCCGCGTAAGGGAGCTAAATTCAATGAAATCTCATACAGGGTGTGCCATTAACAATGATTTCGCGATCGATTGATATACAGGGTGTGCAATTTAAAAGTTCTTTCGTTATTTTTGCACGCTTTCGGTTTTTGTGCTCCCTCGGTGTTTTAAGCTTTCCTTCGAGTTTTTGCGCGCTTTCGATGGTTTTGTGCTCCTTCGGGGTTTTTCGGTTCCTTTGGATATTTTTCGTTCTTTCGTGGTACTTCGGGTTCTTTCAAGTTTTTCCGTGTTTCGTCGGGTTCTTTCTTCGTGGAATGCACCGCACTTGAAACGATAGAGTTAAAACGATATTCTTTCGGTTTGTTTCTTATGATGAAAGCACCCACTGGAAATCAATTATATACTGGGTGTCCCATATGCATTTTTCATCATGTTTTTCATGTGTGAAAGCTAATTTCGGTAAAATGTCAAACAGGGTGTGCGATTTACAATGAATTTGCGATCGGGTGATATACGGGGTGAGCACTTTACAAGTTCTTCTGTTTTGCGAGCTCTCGAGTTTTTTCAAGTTTTTGTGTTCCTTCGGGTTTTTTACGGAAAAATTATCTTCGAAACATATACGGGGGTGTTACATAGGAGCTCCATAGAATAATTTTGATACTTCCTTCGTGGTAATTACTGAACTCGAATAGATGGAGTAACAACGATATTCTTTTGGTTTTTTATTTCACTGCTAATCAATTGTATACTGAGTGTCTCATATCCATTCTCCTTCAAGTTTTCTCGCGAATGGGAGCGGATTTCGATAAAATGTCATACAGGGTGTGCAATTTACAATAAGTTTACGATCGGGTGATATACAGGGTGTGCAATTTACAAGTACTTTTGTGTTTCGGGTTTTTTTCAGATTTTTAGATTTTTGTGTTACTTGGTGTTCTTTCGTGTTTTCTCGCGTTGTTTCGTGTAATTTCGGTTTTTTCGTATAACTTCGGTTTCTTTCGTGTTTCTTCGGATTCTTTCGTGTTTTTTTCGCGTTTCTCCGTGTTTTTCCAGTTCTTTCTAGCTTTTTCGCTTTCAACGGGTAATTTGACGTGTTTCGTGTTTCTGCGCGCTTCATTGATGTATGGGCCCTATTGATCTGCGGTCTATATTGATCTATGGTCTATATTGATCCATGGGCCAATTGAACTACTGGCCTATGGATTTACGGGCCTATTGATCTACCCGCTTACTAGTCTATTATATTAAAATGATAAGATCGGGGACCAGAGAAAATTGTGACAGGTGGTCCCGTCAGGGACCCGGAAAGCGCAGCTTTCCGAGCGGCCCGCAGGGCCGCTCGGAAGAAATCTTAAAACAGATCGAAAAGGCGTATCCTGTTCTAGGAGAAGCGACCCCGAAAACCCCCCGGGCGCTCTTGATGTGCCCGTAATTTTCGAAAGAAATTCGCGAAAAACGTCATTTTCGCGAAATCGCCTAAAGTGCCTCAGAAAAAACGAAATAGGCTCCGAAGCCGAAACGCCCAGCGTCCCGGACTCGCCACATATTCCGAGAGCGAGGACGTCCGGTTTCCTTAGAACCCATTAGAACTCCGGAGCCCCCCTATTTCTAGGCTAAAATCCCGTAAGTAAAACGGCAATTTTTAGTTTCGCCAGCCCGCGAAACGTCAAAATCACCCATGATGCTTTCGATTCGTGCGGGCGTTACGAGCCTCAAAACTTATTTTCGGCGGTAGAAAATGAAACTTGAGGAAATTCCCCATCTCTGGGTACCAATTTTCATATCCAAGTAGCGAGATAAGGCCGCGAATTCTTCATTCAAATTCGGCAATTTACTCGATATTTCGATCAGAAGTGTCATAGTTTCTCATACGATTCCGATGATAGCCGAACGCGAGCTCCAAATTTGAAAATACGGCATCAATTTTTCGCTCGATATGGGCTGTCGAAGATTTTCAGGCCTTCCAATTGCTCGATTAAGAATCTACAGGAGATTCCGAATCTCTAGAGACCACTCACGTTTCACGAATCGCGAGAAAAACACCTCAAATATGCGTTTGAAAATCGTCATTTCAGGCTCTATTTTCGCGCTAATTCATTTTCGTCCTTGAAGAATGCACACAGATCGCGATGAATCGCTATACAGGCTGTGCTATCTCGAAAAAATCGCTATACAGGCTGTGCTTATGGAAAGCACTGACTTTCACCAGATTCTTTCTTCGAGAGATTTTCCGTCTGAATATTTTATGGAAAAAGCACCCACTGCGAATCAATTATAGAGTGGGTGCCTTAAATGCATTTTCTTCAGGTTTTTCGCGTATGGGCTCTAATTTCGATAAAATGGCATACAGGGTGTGCGATTTACAATTAATTTACGATCATGTGATATACAGGGTGTGCAATTTACAAGTTATTTTGCTGATTTCGATAAAACGTCATACAGGGTGTGCAATTTACAATGAGTTTACGATCGGGTGATATACGGGGTGTGCAATTTACAAGTACTTTTGTTTTTTTGCGCGCTTTCGGTTTTTATATTTCTCCGGGGTGTTTCGCGTGACTTCGAGTTTTTGCGCGGTTTCAAGTTATATGTATTCTCTCAGGATTTTTTCAGGTTCCTTTGGATTATTTGTGTTGCTTGGGGTTCTTTCGTGTTTTCTCGCGTTGTTTCGTGTAATTTCGGTTTCTTTCGTGTAACTTCGGTTTCTTTCGTGTTTCTTAGGATTCTTTCGTGTTTTTTCGCGTTTCTTCGTGTTTTTTCCAGTTCTTTCAAGTTTTTCGCTTTCAACAGGTATTTTGACGTGTTTAGTGTTTCTGCGCGCTTCATTGATGTATGGGCCCTATTGATCTGTGGTCTATATTGATCTATGGTCTATATTGATCTATGGTCCCTTATGATCTATGGTCTATATTGATCCATGGGCCTATTGATCTACCCGCTTACTAGTCTAATATATTAAAACGATAAGATCGGGAACCAGAGAAAATTTTGACAGGTGGTGCCGTCGGGGACCCGGAAAGCGCAGCTTTCCGAGCAGCCCGCAGGGCCGCTCGAGAGGAATCTTAAAAAAATCGAAAAAGCGAATCTTCCTCAAGGAGAAGCGACCCGAAAACCCCCCAGGCGCTCTTAAAATGCCCGAAATTTTCGAAAGAAAATCGCGAAAAACGTCATTTTCGCGAAATCGCCTAAAGTGCCTCAGAAAAATGGAAATAGGCTCCGAAGCCGAAACGTCCAGCGTCCCGGACTCGCCACATATTCCGAGAGCGAGGACGTCCGGTTTCCTTAGAACCCATTAGAACTCCGGAGCCCCCTATTTCTAGGCTAAAATCCCGTAAGTAAAACGGCAATTTTAGTTTCGCCAGCCCCGCGAAACGTCAAAATCACCCATGATGCTTTCGATTCGTGCGGGCGTTACGAGCCTCAAAACTTATTTTCGGCGGTAGAAAATGAAACTTGAGGAAATTCCCCATCTCTGGGTACCAATTTTCATATCCAAGTAGCGAGATAAGGCCGCGAATTCTTCATTCCAAATTAGGCAATTTACTCGATATTTCGATCAGAAGTGTCATAGTTTCTCAAACGATTCCGATGATAGCCGAACGCGAGCTCAAAATTTGAAAATACGGCATCAATTTTTCGCTCGATATGGGCTGTCGAAGATTTTCAGGCCTTCCAATTGCTCGATTAAGAATCTACAGGAGATTCCGAATCTCTAGAGACCACTCACGTTTCACGAATCGCGAGAAAAACACCTCAAATATGCGTTTGAAAATCGTCATTTCAGGCTCTATTTTCGCGCTAATTCATTTTCGTCCTTGAAGAATGCACACAGATCGCGATGAATCGCTATACAGGCTGTGCTATCTCGAAAAAATCGCTATACAGGCTGTGCTTATGGAAAGCACTGATTTTCACCAGATTCTTTCTTCGAGAGATTTCGTGTTACTTAGGGTTCTATCATGTTTTCCGCGTTTTTTCGTATTTGGTCGGTTTCTTTCTTGGTGGAATGCACTGAACTCGAAACGATAGAGTTATAAACGATATTCTTTCGGTTTGTTTTTTATGAAGAAAGCACCCACTGCGAATCAATTATATACAGGGTGTCCCATATGCATTTTTCTTCAAGTTCTCTCGCGAATGGGAGCTGATTTCGGTCTAATGTCATACAGGGTGTGCGATTCACAATGAATTTACGATCGGGTGATATACGGGGTGTGCAATTTACAAGTTAATTTGATTTTTTTTGCGCAAATTCGAGTTTTTGTGTTGTTTCGGGGTGTTTTGGATCTTCATTCGATAAAATATATTCGATTCATATACAGGGTGTCAGATCTGAGTAGCGCTGACATTCACCAGAGTTTTTCTCCAGCTTTCGTGCTTTTCCGCGTAAGGGAGCTAAATTCAATGAAATCTCATACAGGGTGTGCCATTAACAATGATTTCGCGATCGATTGATATACAGGGTGTGCAATTTAAAAGTTCTTTCATTATTTTTGCACGCTTCCGGTTTTTTGTGCTCTCTCGGGTTTTAAGCTTTCCTTCGAGTTTTTTGCGAGCTTTCGGTGATTTTGTGCTCCTTCGGGGTTTTTTCGGTTCCTTTGGATATTTTCGTTCATTCGTGGTACTTCGGGTTCTTTCAAGTTTTTCCGTGTTTCGTCGGGTTCTTTCTTCGTGGAATGCACCGAACTTGAAACGATAGAGTTAAAACGATATTCTTTCGGTTTGTTTTTATGATGAAAGCACCCACTGCAAATCAATTATATACTGGGTGTCCCATATGCATTTTTCATCATGTTTTTCACGTGAAAGCTAATTTCGGTAAAATTTCATACAGGGTGTGCGATTTACAATGAATTTGCGATCGGGTGATATACGGGGTGAGCACTTTACAAGTTCTTCTGTTTTTTTGCGCGCTCTCAAGTTTTCAAGTTTTTGTGTTCCTTCGGGTTTTTTACGGAAAAATTATCTTCGAAACATATACGGGGTGTTACATAGGAGCTCCATAGAATAATTTTGATACTTCCTTCGTGGTAATTACTGAACTCGAATAGATGGAGTTACAACGATATTCTTTTTTTGGTTTTTTTCACTGCTAATCAATTGTATACTGAGTGTCTCATATGCATTCTCCTTCAAGTTTTCTCGCGAATGGGAGCGGATTTCGATAAAATGTCATACAGGGTGTGCAATTTACAATAAGTTTACGGTCGGGTGATATACGGGGTGTGCAATTTACAAGTACTTTTGTGTTTCGGGTCTTTTTTCAGGTTCCTTTAGAATTTTTGTGTTACTTGGTGTTCTTCCGTGTTTTCTCGCGTTGTTTCGAGTAATTTCGGTTTCTTTCGTATAACTTCGGTTTCTTTCGTGTTTCTTCGGATTCCTTCGTGTTTTTTCGCGTTTCTCCGTGTTTTTTCCAGTTCTTTCTAGCTTTTTCGCTTTCAACGGGTAATTTGACGTGTTTCGTGTTTCTATATTGCGGTCTATATTGATCTATGGTCTATATTGATCCATTTGAAATACTGGCCTATTGAACTACTGGCCTATGGATCTACGGGCCTATGGATCTACGGGCCTATTGATCTACCCGCTTACTAGTCTATTATATTAAAATGATAAGATCGGGAACCAGAGAAAATTTTGACATGTGGTCCCGTCAGGGACCCGGAAAGCGTAGCTTTCGAGCAGCCCGCAGGGCCGCTCGAGAGAGAATCTAAGAAAAATCGAAAGGCGTATCCTCCTCTAGGAGAAGCGACCGCGAAACCCCCGCGCTCCTCAAGTGCCCGAAATTTTCGAAAGAAAATCGCGAAAATGACGTTTTTCGCGAAATCGCCCAAAGTGCCTCAGAAAAAGGAAATAGGCTCCGAAGCCGAAACGCCCAGCGTCCCGGGCTCGCCACATATTCCGAGAGCGAGGACGTCCGGTTTCCTTAGAACCCATTAGAACTCCGGAGCCCCCTATTTCTAGGCTAAAATCCCGTAAGTAAAACGGCAATTTTCAGTTTCGCCAGCCCCGCGAAACGTCAAAATCACCATGATGCTTTCGCTCAATGCGGGCGATACAAGCCTCTAAACGCATTTTCGGCGGCAGAAAATGAAACTTGAGGAAATTCCCCATCTCTGGGTACCAATTTTCATATCCAAGTAGCGAGATAAGGCCGCGAATTTTTCATTCGAAATTCGGCAATTTTTACGGTGAAATGAGTCAAAATGTCATAATTTCTCATACGATTCCGATGATAGCCGAACGCGAGCTCCAAATTTGAAAATACGGCATCAATTTTTCGCTCGATATGGGCGGTCGAAGATTTTTCAGGCCTTCCAAATGCTCGATTAAGAATCTACAGGAGATTCCGAATCTCTAGAGACCACTCACGTTTCACGAATCGCGAGAAAAACACCTCAAATATGCGTTTGAAAATCGTCATTTCAGGCAATATTTTCACGCTAATTCATTTTCGTCCTTGAAGAATGCACACAGATCGCGATGAATCGCTATACAGGCTGTGCTATCTCGAAAAAATCGCTATACAGGCTGTGCTTGTGGAAAGCACTGATTTTCACCAGATTCTTTCTTCGAGAGATTTTCCGTCTGAATTTTTTATGGAAAAAGCGCCCACTGCGAACCAATTATAGAGTGGGATCTAAGTTCGATAAAATGTCATACAGGGTGAACGATTTACAATGAATTTGCGATCATGTGATATACGAGGTGCTCAATTCACAAGTTAATTTGATTTTTTTCGCGCAAATTCGAGTTTTTTGTGTTCCTTCGATGTGTTTTGGTTCTGAATTCGATAAAATATATTCGATTCATATACAGTGTGTCAGATCTGAGTAGCGCTGACATTTAACAGAGTTTTTCTATAGCTTTCGTGCTTTTCCGCGTAAGGGAGCTGATTACGATAAAATGTCATACAGGGTGTGCAATTTACAATGTGTTTACGATCGGGTGATATACAGGGTGTGCAATTTAAAAGTTCTTTCATTATTTTTGCACGCTTTCGGTTTTTTGTGCTCCTCGGGGTTTTAAGCTTTCCTTCGAGTTGTTTTGCGCGCTTTCGTTGATTTTGTGCTCCTTCGGGGTTTTTTCGGTTCCTTTGGATAGTTTTCGTTCATTCGTGTTACTTTGGGTTCTATCATGTTTTTTCGCGTTTTTTCGTATTTGGTCGGGTTCTTTCTTGGTGGAATGCACTGAACTTGAAACGATAGAGTTATAAACGATATTCTTTCGGTTTGTTTTTTATGATGAAAGCACCCGCTGCGAATCAATTATATACGGGGTGTCCCATATGCATTTTTCTTCAAGTTCTCTCGCGAATGGGAGCTGATTTCGGTAAAATGTCATACAGGGTGTGCGATTCACAATGAATTTGCGATCGGGTGATATACGGGGTGTGCAATTTACAAGTTAATTTGATTTTTTTTGCGCAAAGTCGAGTTTTTCTGTTGTTTCGGGGTGTTTTGGATCTTAATTCGATAAAATATATTCGATTCATATACAGGGTGTCAGATCTGAGTAGCGCTGACATTCACCAGAGTTTTTCTCCAGCTTTCTTGCTTTTCCGCGTAAGGGAGCTAAATTCAATGAAATCTCATACAGGGTGTGCCAGTAACAATGAATTCGCGATCGATTGATATACAGGGTGTGCAATTTAAAAGTTCTTTCATTATTTTTGCAAGCTTTCGGTTTTTGTGCTCCCTCGGGGTTTTAAGCTTTCCTTCGAGTTTTTGCGCGCTTTCTGTGATTTTGTGCTCCTTCAGGGGTTTTTTCGGTTCCTTTGGATATTTTTCGTACTTTCGTGGTACTTCGGGTTCTTTCAAGTTTTTCCGTGTTTCGTCGGGTTCTTTCTTCGTGGAATGCACCGAACTTGAAACGATAGAGTTAAAACGATATTCTTTCGGTTTGTTTCTTATGATGAAAGCACCCACTGCAAATCAATTATATACTGGGTGTCCCATATGCATTTTTCATCATGTTTTTCACGTGTGAAAGCTAATTTCGGTAAAATGTCATACAGGGTGTGCGATTACAATGAATTTGCGATCGGGTGATATACAGGGTGAGCACTTTACAAGTTCTTCTGTTTTTTGAGCGCTCTCAAGTTTTTTCAAGTTTTTTGTGTTCCTTCGGGTTTTTTTGCGGAAAAATTATCTTCGAAACATATACGGGGTGTTACATAGGAGCTCCATAGAATAATTTTGATACTTCCGTCGTGGTAATTACTGAACTCGAATAGATGGAGTTACAACGATATTCTTTTTGTTTTTTTCACTGCTAATCAATTGTATACTGAGTGTCTCATATGCATTCTCCTTCAAGTTTTCTCGCGAATGGGAGCGGATTTCGATAAAATGTCATACAGGGTGTGCAATTTACAATAAGTTTACGATCGGGTGATATACGGGGTGTGCAATTTACAAGTACTTTTGTGTTTTCGGTTTTTTCAGGTTCCTTTAGATTTTTGTGTTACTTGGTGTTCTTTCGTGTTTTTCGCGTTGTTTCGTGTAATTTCGGTTTTTTCGTATAACTTCGGTTTCTTTCGTGTTTCTCCGTGTTTTTTCCAGTTCTTTCAAGCTTTTTCGCTTTCAACGGGTAATTTGACGTGTTTCGTGTTTCTGCGCGCTTCATTGATGTATGGGCCCTTTTGATCTACGGTCTATATTGATCCATGGTCTATATTGATCCATGGGCCAATTGAACTACTGGCCTATTGAACTACTGGCCTATGGATCTATGGGCCTATGGATCTACGGGCCTATTGATATACCCGCTTACTAGTCTAATATATTAAAACGATAAGATCGGGAACCAGAGAAAATTTTGACAGGTGGTCCCGTTAGGGACCGCGAGGCGTAGTCGAGCGTGAGGCCCTGCAGGCCGAACCCAGGGCAATCTTAAAACAGATCGAAAAGGCGTATCCTCTTCTAGGAGAAGCGACCCGAAAACCCCCGGGCGCTCTTAAAGTGCCCGAAATTTTCGAAAGAAAATCGCGAAAATGACGTTTTTCGCGAAATCGTCCAAAGTGCCTCAGAAAAAGGTAATAGGCTCCGAAGCCGAAACGCCCAGCGTCCCGGGCTCGCCACATATTCCGAGAGCGAGGACGTCCGGTTTCTTAGAACCCATTAGAACTCCGGAGCCTCCCTATTTCTAGGCTAAAATCCCGTAAGTAAAACGGCAATTTTTAGTTTCGGCAGCCCCGCGAAACGTCAAAATGACCCATGATGCTTTCGATTCGTGCATGCGCTACAAGCCTCTAAACGCATTTTCGGCGGTGGAAAATGAAACTTGAGGAAATTCCCCTTCTCCAGGTACCAATTTTCATATCCAAGTAGCGATATAAGGCCGCGAATTCTTCATTCCAAATTCGGCAATTTACTCGATATTTCGATCAGAAGTGTCATAGTTTCTCATACGATTCCGATGATAGCCGAACGCGAGCTCCAAATTTGAAAATACGGCATCGATTTTTCGCTGGATATGGGCGTGGTGGAAGATTTTTTCCACCTTCCGAGCACTCGAATAAGAATCTACAGGAGATTCCGAATCTCTAGATACCACCCGCGATTCAAGACTCTTAAGAAAAACACCTCAAATATGCGTTTGAAAATCGTCATTTCAGGCTCTATTTTCGCGCCAATTCATTTTCGTCCTTGAAGAATGAACACAGATCGCGATGAATCGCTATACAGGCTGTGCTATCTCGAAAAAATCGCTATACAGGCTGTGCTTATGGAAAGCACTGAATTTCACCAGATTCTTTCTTCGAGAGATTTTCCGTCTGAATTTTTTATGGAAAAAGCACCCACTGCGAACCAATTAGAGAGTGGGATCTAATTTCGATAAACTGTCATACAGGGTGTGCGATTGACAATGAATTTACGATCATTTGATATTACGGGGTGCTCAATTTATAAGTAAATTTGATTTTTTCGCGCAAATTCGAGTTTTTCGTGATTCTTCGGTGTGTTTCAGTTCTGAATTCGATAAAATATATTCGATTCATATACAGGGTATCAGATCTGAGTAGCGCTGACATTCACCAGAGTTTTTCTCTAGCTTTCGTGCTTTTCCGCGTAAGGGAGCTGAATTCAATGAAATGTCATACAGGGTGTGCCATTAACATTGAATTCGCAATCGATTGATATACAGGGTGTGCAATTTACAAGTGCTTTCGGTATTTTTGCATGCTTTCGGTTTTTGTGCTCCCTCGGGGTTTCAAGCTTTCCTTCGAGTATTTTTGCGCGCTTTCGTTGATTTTGTGCTCCTTCGAGGTTTTTGAGTTCCTTTGGATTTTTTCGTTCTTTCGTGTTACTTTGGGTTCTATCATGTTTTTTCGAGTTTTTTTCGTATTTGGTCAGGTTCTTTCTTGGTGGAATGCACTGAACTTGAAACGATAGAGTTATAAACGATATTCTTTCGGTTTGTTTTTATGATGAAAGCACCCACTGTGAATCAAATATATACGGGGTGTCCCATATGCATTTTCTTCAGGTTTTCTCGCGAATGAGAGCTGATTTCGGTATAATGTCATACAGGGTGTGCGATTCAAAATGAATTTACGATCGGGTGATATACGGGGTGAGCACTTTACAAGTTCTTCTGTTTTTGCGCGCGCTCAAGTTTTTCAAGTTTTTGTGTTCCTTCGGAATGTTTTACGGAAAAATTATTTTCGAAACATATACGGGGTGTTACATAGGAGCTCCATAGAATAATTTCGATACTTAATTCGTGGTAATTACTGAACTCGAATAGATGGACTAACAACGATATTCTCTTGGTTTTTTTTAAAGCTAATCAATTGTATACTGAGTGTCTCATATGCATTTCTCTTCAAGTTTTCTCGCGAATGGGAGCTGATTTCGATAAAATGTCATACAAGGTGTGCAATTTACAATGAGATTACGTTCGGGTGATATACGGAGTGTGCAATTTACAAGTACTTTTGTGTTTCGGGTTTTTGCAGGTTCCATTAGATTTTTCGTGTTACTTGGTGTTCTTTCGTGTTTTCTCGCGTTGTTTCATGTAATTTCGGTTTCTTTCGTCTTTCTTCGGATTCTTCTTTGTTTTTTCGCGTTTCTTCGTGTTTTTTCCAATACTTTTATGTTTTTTCGCTTTCATCGGGTTTTTGACGTGTTTAGTGTTTCTGCGCGCTTCATTGATGTATGGGCCCTATTGATCTATGGTCTATATTGATCTATGGTCTATATTGATCTATGGTCTATATTGATCCATGGCCAATTGAACTACTGGCCTATTGAACTACTGGCCTATGGATCGACGGGCCTATTGATCTACCCGCTTACTAGTCTATATAATAAAGTAATAAGATCGGGGACCAGAGAAAATTTTGACAGGTGGTCCCGTTAGGGACCCGGAAAGCGTAGCTTTCGAGCAGCCCGCAGGGCCGCTCGAGAGGGAATCTTAAAACAGATCGAAAAGGCGTATCCTGTTCTAGGAGAAGCGACCCCGAAACGACCCCGGGCGCTCTTAAAGTGCCCGAAATTTTCGAAAGAAAATCGCGAAAAACGTCATATTCGCGAAATCGCCAAAAGTGCCTCAGAAAAAGGAAATAGGCTCCGAAGCCGAAATGCCCCGGGTCCGGGACTCGCTACATATTCCGAGAGCGAGGACGTCCGGTTTCCTTAGAACCCATTAGAATTCCGGAGCCCCCCTATTTCTAGGCTAAAATTTCGTAAGTAAAACGGCAATTTTAGTTTCGCCAGCCCCGCGAAACGTCAAAATCACCCATGATGCTTTCGCTCAGTGCGGGCGTTACAAGCCTCGAAACGCCCTTTCGGCGGTAGAGTATGAAACTTGAGGAAATTCCCCATCTCTGGGTACCAATTTTCATATCCAAGTAGCGAGATAAGGCCGCGAATTCCTCATTCCAAATTAGGCAATTTTTACGGTAAAATGAGGCAAAATGTCATAATTTCTCATACGATTCCGATGATAGCCGAACGCGAGCTCCAAATTTGAAAATACGGCATCAATTTTTTGCTCGATATGGGCGCTGAAAGACTTTTTGCGCCTTCGAAGTGCTCGATTAAGAATCTACAGGAGATTCCGAATCTCTAGACAGCACCCGCGGTTCACGAATCGGAAGAAAAACACCTCAAATATGCGTTTGAAAATCGTCATTTCAGGCTCTATTTTCGCGCTAATTCATTTTCGTCCTTGAAGAATGCACACAGATCGCGATAAATCGCTATACAGGCTGTGCTATCTCGAAAAAATCGCTATACAGGCTGTGCTTATGGAAAGCACTGATTTTCACCAGATTCTTTCTTCGAGAGATTTTCCGTCTGAATTTTTTATGGAAAAAGCACCCACTGCGAACCAATTAGAGAGTGGGATCTGATTTCGATAAAATGTCATACAGGGTGTGCGATTTACAATGAATTTGCGATCATGTGATATACGAGGTGCTCAATTCACAAGTTAATTTGATTTTTTTCGCGCAAATTCGAGTTTTTTGTGTTCCTTCGGTGTGTTTTGGTTCTGAATTCGATAAAATATATTCGATTCATATACAGTGTGTCAGATCTGAGAAGCGCTGACATTCACCAGAGTTTTTCTCTAGCTTTCGTGCTTTTCCGCGTAAGGGAGCTGAATTCAATGAAATCTCATACAGGGTGTGCCTTTAACAATGATTTCGCGATCGATTGATATACAGGGCGTGCAATTTAAAAGTTTTTTCATTATTTTTTGCACGCTTTCGGTTTTTTGTGTGCTCCCTCGGGGTTTCAAACTTCCCTTCGAGTTACTGGCTGATGGATCTACTGGCCTATGGATCTACGGGCCTATTGATCTACCCGCTTACTAGTCAATATAATAATAGCCATAAGATCGGGAACCAGAGAAGAAAATCGAAAATGGTCCCGTCAGGGACCCGCGAGGCGTAGCCGAGCGATAGGCCAGCAGGGCCGAACCTGGGGCAATCTCAAAACAGATCGAAAAGGCGTATCCTCCTCTAGGAGAAGCGACCCCGAAACGACCCCCGGGCGCTCTTAAAGTGCCCGAAATTTTCGAAAGAAAATCGCGAAAAACGTCATTTTCGCGAAATCGCCTAAAGTGCCCCGGAAAAAAGGAAATAGGCTCCGAAGCCGAAACGCCCAGCGTCCAGGACTCGCCACATATTCCGAGAGCGAGGACGTCCGGTTTTCCTTAGAACCTATTAGAACTCCGGAGCCTCCCTATTTCTAGGCTAAAATCCCGTAAGTAAAACGGCAATTTTAGTTTCGCCAGCCCCGCGAAACGTCAAAATCACCCATGATGCTTTCGATCCCTGCGGGCCCTCCAGCCTCTAAACCCATTTTCGGCGGTAGAAAATGAAACTTGAGGAAATTCCCCATCTCTGGGTACCAATTTTCATATCCAAGTAGCGAGTCAAGGCCGCGAATTCTTCATTCGAAATTCGGCAATTTTTACGGTGAAATGAGTCAAAATATCACAATTTCTCTTACGATTCCGATGATAGCCGAACGCGAGCTCCAAATTTGAAAATAAGGCCTCAAATTTTCGCTCGATATGGGCGGTGGAAGATTTTTCAGGCATTCCAAGTGCTCGATTAAGAATCTACAGGAGATTCCGAATCTCTAGACAGCACCCGCGGTTCACGAATCGCAAGAAAAACACCTCAAATATGCGTTTGAAAATCGTCATTTTAGGCTCTATTTTCGCGCTAATTCATTTTCGTCCTTGAAGAATGCACACAGATCGCGATGAATCGCTATACAGGCTGTGCTATCTCGAAAAAATCGCTATACAGGCTGTGCTTATGGAAAGCACTGATTTTCACCAGATTCTTTCTTCGAGAGATTTTCCGTCTGAATTTTTTATAGATAAAGCACCCACTGCGAACCAATTAGAGAGTGGGATCTAATTTCGATAAAATGTCATACAGGGTGTGCGATTTACAATGAATTTACAATCATGTGATATTACGGGGTGCTCAATTTATAAGTAAATTTGATTTTTTTCGCGCAAATTCGAGTTTTTCGTGTTTCTTCGGTGTGTTTTGGTTCTGAATTCGATAATATATATTCGATTCATATACAGTGTGTCAGATCTGAGTAGCGCTGACTTTCACCAGAGTTTTTCTCTAGCTTTCGTGCTTTTCCGCGTAAGGGAGCTGATTACGATAAAATGTCATACAGGGTGTGCAATTAACAATGTGTTTACGATCGGGTGATATACAGGGTGTACAATTTAAAAGTTCTTTCATTATTTTCTGCACGCTTTCGGTTTTTTGTGCTCCCTCGGGGTTTTAAGCTTTCCTTCGAGTTTTTTTTCGCGCTTTCGTTGATTTTGTGCTCCTTCGGGGTTTTTTGAGTTCCTTTGGATTTTTTTCGTTCTTTCGTGTTACTTTGGGTTCTATCATGTTTTTTCGCGTTTTTTCGTATTAAGTCGGGTTCTTTCTTGGTGGAATGCACTGAACTTGAAACGATAGAGTTATAAACGATATTCTTTCGGTTTGTTTTTTATGATGATAGCACCCACTGCTAATCAATTATATATGGGGTGTTCCATATGCATTTTTCTTCAGGTTTTCTCGCGAATGAGAGCTGATTTCGGTATAATGTCATACAGGGTGTGCGATTTACAATGAATTCGCAATCGGGTGATATACAGGGTGAGCACTTTACAAGTTCTTCTGTTTTTTTGCGCGCTCTCAAGTTTTTTCAAGTTTTTGTGTTCCTTCGGGTTGTTTTACGGAAAAATTGTTTTCGAAACATATACGGGTGTGTTATAGGAGTTCCATAGAATAATTTTGATACTTCCTTCGTGGTAATTACTGAACTCGAATAGATGGAGTAACAACGATATTCTCTTGGTTTATTTTTAAAACTAATCAATTGTATACTGAGTGTCTCATATGCATTTTCCTTCAAGTTTTCTCGCGAATGGGAGCTGATTTCGATAACATATCATACAGGGTGTGCAATTTACAATGAGTTCACGATCGGGTGATATACGGGGTGTGCAATTTACAAGTACTTTTGTGTTTCGGGTTTTTTTCAGGTTCCTTTAGATTTTCTGTGTTACTTGGTGTTCTTTCGTGTTTTCTCGCGTTTTTCGTGTAATTTCGGTTTCTTTTGACGTGTTTAGTGTTTCTGCGCGCTTCATTGTTGTATGGGCCCTATTGATCTATGGTCTATATTGATCCATGGGCCAATTGAACTGCTGGCCTAT
Source organism: Micraspis discolor (assembly GCA_030674115.1). Lineage (NCBI taxonomy): Eukaryota > Metazoa > Arthropoda > Insecta > Coleoptera > Coccinellidae > Micraspis > Micraspis discolor. The sequence continues at coordinate 16,504 of JARTUT010001372.1, forward strand.
TGAACTACTGGCTGATGGATCTACTGGCCTATGTATCTACGGGCCTATTGATCTACCCGCTTACTAGTCTATATAATAAAGTAATAAGATCAGGGACCAGACAAAATTTTGACAGGTGGTCTCGTTAGGGACCCGGAAAGCAAAGCTTACCTTGCAGCCCGCAGGGTGCTCGAGAGGGAATCTTAAAAATCGAAAAGGCGTATCCTCTTCTAGGGGATGCGACCGCGAAAAATCCCAGGCGCTCTTAAAGTGCCCGAAATTTTCGAAAGGAAATCGCGAAAATGACGTTTTTCGCGAAATCGCCTAAGAAAAAAGGAAATAGGCTCCGAAGCCAAAGCGCCCAGCTTCCCGGACTCGCCACATATTCCGAGAGCGAGGACGTCCGGTTTCCTTAGAATCCATCAGAACTCCGGAGCCCCTCTATTTCTAGGCTGAAATCCCGTAAGTAAAACGGCAATTTTTAGTTTCGCCAGCCCTGCGAAACGTCAAAATCATCCATGATGCTTTCGCTCAGTGCGGGCCCCTCGAGCCTCTAAACGCATTTTCGGCGGTAGAAAATGAAACTTGAGGAAATTCCCCATCTATGGGTACCAATTTTCATATCCAAGTAGCGATATAAGGCCGCAAATTCTTCATTCGAAATTCGGCATTTTTGTCGATAATTCGAGGAGAAGTGTCACAGTTTCTCATACGATTCCGATGATAGCCGAACGCAAGCTCCAAATTTGAAAATACTGCATCAATTTTTCGCTCGATATGGGCGGTGGAAGATTTAATACGCCTTCCAAGCACTCGAATAAGAATCTACAGGAGATTCCGAATCTCTAGAGACCACTCACGTTTCACGAATCGCAAGAAAAACACCTCAAATATGCTTTTGAAAATCGTCATTTCAGGCTCTGTTTTCGCGCGAATTCATTTTCCTCCTTGAAGAATGCACACAGATCGCGATGAATCGCTATACAGGCTGTGCATTCGAAAAAATCGCTATACAGGCTGTGCCATTTGAAAGCACTGATTTTCACCAGATTTTCTGAATTCGATAAAATATATTCGATTCATAAACAGTGTGTCAGATCTGAGTAGCGCTGACATTCATCGGAGTATTTCTCTAGCCTTCGTGCTTTTCCGCGTAAGGGAGCTGATTACGATAAAATGTCATACAGGGTGTGCAATTTACAATGAGTTTACGATCGGGTGATATACAGGGTGTGCAATTTAAAAGTTCTTTCATTATTTTTTGCACGCTTTCGGATTTTTGTGCTCCCTCGGGGTTTTAAGCTTTCTTTCAAGTTTTTTTGCGCGCTTTCGTTGATTTTGTGCTCCTTCGGGGTTTTTTGAGTTCCTTTGGATTTTTTCGTTCTTTCGTGTTACTTTGGGTTCTATCATGTTTTTCGCGTTTTTCGTATTTGATCGGGTACTTTCTTGGTGGAATGCACTGAACTTGAAACGATAGAGTTATAAACGATATTCTTTCGGTTTGTTTTTATGATGAAAGCACCCACTGCGAATCAATTATATACGGGGTGTCCCATATGCATTTTTCTTCAGGTTTTCTCGCGAATGAGAGCTGATTTCGGTATAATGTCATACAGGGTGTGCGATTTACAATGAATTTGCGATCGGGTGATATACGGTTTGAGCACTTTACAAGTTCTTCTGTTTTCTTTGCGCGCTCTCAAGTTTTTGTGTTCCTTCGGGTTGTTTTACGGAAAAATTATTTTCGAAACATATACGGGGTGTTACATAGGAGCTCCATAGAATAATTTTGATACTTTCTTCGTGGTAATTACTGAACTCGAATAGATGGAGTAACATCGATATTCTCTTGGATTTTTTTTTTTTAAAGCTAATCAATTGTATACTGAGTGTCTCATATGCATTTCTCTTCAAGTTTTCTCATGAATGGGAGCTGATTTCTATAAAATGTCATACAAGGTGTGCAATTTAAAATGAGTTTACGATCGGGTGATATACGGGGTGTGCAATTTACAAGTACTTTTGTGTTTCGGGTTTTTTTCAGGTTCCATTAAGTTTTTTGTGTTACTTGGTGTTCTTTCGTGTTTTCTCGCGTTGTTTCGTGTAATTCCGGTTTCTTTCGTGTAACTTCGGTTTCTTTCGTCTTTCTTCGGATTCTTCCGTGTTTTTCGCGTTTTTTCGTGTTTTTCCAATACTTTTATGATTTTTCGCTTTCGTCGGGTTTTTGACGTGTTTAGTGTTTCTGCGTGCTTCATTGATGTATGGGCCCTATTGATCTAAGGTCTATATTGATCTATGGTTTATATTGATCCATGGGCCAATTGAACTACTGGCCTATCGAACTACTGGCCTATGGATCTATGGGCCTATTGATCTACCCGCTTACTAGTAAACATAATATTATATTAGTAGACTACTATTCTGAGTTCATAGAGACGGCTGAAATTTCAAATCAAACAAGTACAAAAGTTATTGAAAGTATGAAAAAATATTTTCAGTTCATGGAATTCCCGAAATTATTGTCAGTGATAATGGACCAGAGCTGTGCTAAGCACCGACAAAAAGTGCTTCGAGCACTAAGCCCTAAGCACTCGAAAAAAAAGGCTTCGAGTCTCGAGTTCTAAGCACCGCTTTCGACAGAAGGCTCCGGATTACCGAGCACTTTTGCAAAAGTAATTGAATATTTCGAGCATTAAGCACTAAGCACTTTAGTGGGAACTATTTTATGTAATGTTGTTTGATTGAAATGAGAACTCTTTAGCTTCATCGACATATCTAAAATTATGATTTCGAGACTGGGAAAAACTCAAAAGCCATTTTATTTGTTTTGTGAAACGCATGCATTCAATTTACATTCTGGTACTAGTTAATCTTATTCGTCGATCTGAATCTGAATGGCTGTTCCTAATCAATGCATGAAGTTGAATTAATAATCGAGGACCAATTATTTTATGAGCGAGAACACATTACTGAAAAAATGTGGAAAGCACTGACGTGAGATCAGGAGCTTTTACGCGCTTGTTCTAAAGTCTTTTCTCAGACTTAAAAAGAGTGCGATTCAAAATCAGCCAGCACAATGAGTGTGAAAGAATCAAAAAACATATATCTTAAATGGAAGTTGAGTAAACTTACAGTTCAGCAAATTCTTCGATCTGGCATTCTTTCCACATTTCTATACCATATATAAGTTGTTGTAGTTGAGTGTCATCAATTATAACCGAATTTCAGATTCATAATTGCTGAGCTATCGGACAGGTCTGGCCCAATAACTAACTTGACTTATATTTGGATAATAAACTAATTCTATTAATATGGAATCTCTATCTCATCTCTTTCGGAAGATAGAGAATATTCAGCCAAACATTTTCAAATTGGACCACCGTTTCTTCATCACGAGTCAAATCCAACCGATGGCGATCATTTTCAGCTCGACATTCAGAAATTACAGACATTTGGGAAAAAATAGTCCTCTTGTCGCAAAATTCATAATGACATTTCCATTCAAAATATGACAACTGCACACACCAGTATTTTAGACATGTTTGTCATAAAAATGAACCCACAGAATAAGTTTCATTTTCGGCTCAATATTCACTCATTATGACAACTTGTCATAAAATTAAAACCACCCTCATAGAGATTTATAGTTGATGTGATGTGAATTCATAGATAGAAATATAATCTGTGACTTCATTTTCAGAAAAACTCTTAAATCTTCTGGAGATTGTACGCTATGATGATGAAATTTTAAAATATTTTAGGTAACTATAACCTGCATAAATGCCCTAAATTGTTGTGATCTGACGAATAACAACATTTTGGGAATTTTCAAAAAATTTTCTCTCGTGACGATTTTCTCGAAATTTGGCCCACTCCTTCCTTTTAACGCTATCTAGAAATTCTCTAAGTAACGAATTGATAAGATGAATATTCAAGAAATTAATGTTATTAACTGCTAAACTATTTGATGGATTTGGTCCAATAACGAACTTGACCGAGATATTTGCACACTCGACCTATTCTGAAAAAAATGAAAACTCTAGGTACCTCATAATAAACAAGGGATATGTTGTCTGTGACCAGCTGAGATTTCTTCCAGTGAATTGATTGAGGAATATTTGAATTGTATGTTGATAGGACATCTGGCAAATTAAATCAAATCGAATTTTGTATTTGGTTACGCCAGTAGTTAATTAGACTACAGAATATCGCTTCATCTTCAAAACCACTTTTTGAAATGTCTTACTTATTTTGAGGTCTTTAATCACAGACTAAAATATTGAAACTTTATTTTCAGCATTCGGTATTCTTTGGTACTGAACAAAATTGATTGCAAAACATTTTAGGATGAAATTTTCTTTATCACAGAGTGTTCAAATTGCATTCAAATATGATCTTTTCCTTGAGTGCTTGTTCAATATTATTAGTCCAGTGGAATCCAGTGGAATATTACCGAGAAGTATGGTTTCTCAGAAGATAATTTGGGTGAGCTTTTTGCTTGAAAATGTCAAAATGTCCTGGCAAATGAATTTTAATTCTCTAGAAGTGCTTTCAGTGCCCAAGAAATATGAAGTTTTCAGTTTTTCTGGAGCACCAAAATTATGCATTATTCCTTATTAGTAAAAAAATCTTGACACGCCAATGCTTTTTAATGCTTTAGATATTCTGATTGGGATTAGAGGGACAATACGTTAGTGCTTTTCGCATTCCAATGTAGTTGAAAATGTCAATTCGAATTGTTTATTGAAGTAGATTCATTTTGACATTTTCATTACTACCTAATATTAATGTTTTTCCACCCTCCCGGGTTTGAATCTCACACTAGAACTGATTTGTTTTATTCAAAAACTCAGCTACGACGGTAAAATTCTGGGGCATACAAATTATCGGTAATCTCGATTTATGTACGAATTCTTGTTGATTTCGAAGGAATATCTGATAAGATATCGAGTATTGAAAAAAATGTTTTTGGCAATGTTTTAAGAATTTTCTACCGTGTCGATTCCTTCAAAATTTGGCCAACCCTTTTATTTCAAAATCGTCCAAGGTACGAGTTGATCGGATGAATATTTTAGGAATTATTGCAAAAATCAACTTTCAAATGCTAAACTATTCGATGGATTAGGCCCAATAACGAACTTGACCGAAATATTTGGACAATCAACCTATTTTGAAATTATGAAAACTCTAGGACTCTAGGTCATCTACTTCGGAAGATAGAGAGTAAACAGCCGGAGGGCCCGCGTCCGGACATACTCAAATGTTCTTCATCAGGAAGTCGAACTCAATCGATTGAGACATTTGGGTGAAACGATAGCTCGCTGTTCCCCTAGAAGCAAGCGCGCAAAAATGAGGGCTGTGTTTCAAGGATTGCCATAACTTTCGAATTTTACAACTACCGGTTACCCACCGAGTGCCACTGATAAGGTAGTTATTGAACCCGGGTTTTGTGTATTTAAATATCTCCGTGAGCTTAGGGCCCAATTGACCGTTTCACAAACTTTCCAAATAATCAACAAATTTGAGTGCTTGAGTGCTAAAATTGATGGGTCATAAAAAATATGCACAAGAACATCTGGCTTAAAAATTCCCAATTGGGAACGGCAGTTTGGTCTAACGTTTTTGTGAAAATATTCGTTTGTTTACAATATTTTAAAAGAGCTTATCAATCTTCTTTTATTATGGTGTAATATCTATTTCAATCAGTGATATGATGTTGTGAAAAAGAGTACAGAAAATTTTGTGCAATAAATCATTCTAGTCTAATTCGAATTTCCGTTTTATTTCACATCTATTCGAATTCCCACCATTTGAACCAGTAATGAATGAAGTTTATTTAAGAATATGGTTTTCCTCGTTTACAATTTTTCAGTTGGAATCTACAGATTTGCTCAAAGTATTTCTACCGTTTTCGCTCTCTGACGTTCGAGACTACTGATGTTATGCATTGTTCGCTTTAGTGTGGATGAGCATGTAAGTGAAAAATCTGAAAATGCTGCAAAGCAGTCTCAACGCGTTTGTTCTATAAGTGATACGATATAAACATGCATTTATACGAACACAATTTAGCCCTTAAACAACTTCAGACTCATGAAGTGTCATCAATGGAAACATAAATTATTGAAAAATAAGCATTTGACCTACAATGCACAAAACACATTTTGATGAATACCATATAATTTCATCCAGAAATCGTTATGAAATCAAATGTAGCTGATAATCAGATTGTTAATAGAAATTTTCCTATTTGAACGATCAACCTATTCTGAAAAATGAAAACTCTAGGTCATCTCCTTCGAAAGATAGAGAGTATACGATCGGAGGGCCGGCCAGCCTGACCTACTTAAATTTGACCAAGGTTTCTCCATCAAGAAGTCGAACCCAATGGATTGAAACCATTTTCGGCTCGATATTCGGAAATTACAGACATTTGGACAGAACGATAGCCCGGCTGTTCCACTAGTAACAAGCCCGCAAAAACAAAAAATTTTCTGGCTTTCATAACCATAAAGTCAAATCAATGGTGACTGAAGAAATACTGAATATTAATTCAAAACGATCATATTATCTTTGCGCACATAAAAAAATCAAATACCGTACCTGCTTATATTGACCCTACTTCAAGAATTCTGAAAGGCTTAGTGCTTAGCGGATTACTAAGCACTAGGATTTTCGCGAGAGTGCTCCGAAAAACAAGCACTAAGCATTAGCCTTTGAAAAGTGCTCGCGAGCACAGTGCTCGGAAGCACTAAAGTGCTTAGAGTGCTTTCACGAGCACTAAGCACAATGCTTTGGCACAGCTCTGTAATGGACCCTGTTTTTCTAGTTCAGAATTTCATAATTTTAGTAGAAATTGGAAATTTCAACATATAACGAGTAATCCTCATTATCCTCAATCTAATGGGCAAGTCGAAAGATTTGTTCAAACCCTAAAAAACATCATTATAAATTCAGAATCTTCGAAAAGTGATATAAATTTGTGTCTATTAGATTTTAGAAACACACCTATATCATCTAATCTTCCAAGTCCAGCACAATTAATGTTTAGTAGGAGATTAAGGACAAATATACCTATTTCTCTAGTTCTTTCGAAGCCTAGATCACAAAATCAAAATAAAATAAAATAGGAATTAATTGAAAGGCAACATGAACAGAAAAGATATTATGATAGAACAACAAGAAAAGGCTGTGAATTTATTCCAGGGGACATAGTCAAGGTAAAGAATTTTGGTAAGGGAAATAAATGGTTGAATGGAAAAATAATTGAAAAATTAATTTAAGAACATTCATAGTTAAATTGTTCCAGGGCAAAATAGTGATAAGAAACAGAAAATTTCTAATCAAAGTTCGCAGTAATAATAAAATAAGTTTTGAAAATGATAGATTTGAGTATGATGATTTACCCAGTGAAGTAAAAAATAATTGTTCATTTAATAATTCTAATAATGGCACAACTAGCAATGCTAATGATAGTGATATTGACGACGATGTCATATTTGTCCCACAAAGGACTAGAACAGGTCGTATTATTAATCCTCCTAATAGATTAAGGTATTGAATTTCATTTTTATTTATGTAACAATTATTTGAATTAGAGTTACTTTTGTAGTATAGTTTGTATAAGGCGATAGGGATAAAAAGAGAGGAAAAAGGAAGATGTCATATAATGTTAAATAATCTTGAATATTTAAAATATATACAATCTTTTGTATAGTAGATGTACGCAAGTTTGATATCTGTACTACGCATGTAAATTAAGAAGTGATAATAAAAATCAGTCTTCTACCACCTCTCGAGATAAGTGTTTCATTGATCCTAAATAAATTAATTTAAAAGAGACAATATAACATCACCAGTGTTGACTCATAAAATTAGCGCGAAATTCAAATATTTAGCGATCGCCTCAGCTTCAAATTCATGCTATAACAAAAGAACTGAACAGAAACAAAAACCGATAATCAAAACACGAAAGAACTCGATTATATTCCCTCGCTGAATTCTTGTCAATCTTTTCGGAAATATGACTTTCAAGCGTAAACAATAAATGAAATTCATACGACCTAAAGCCGCGTCCACACTATGTCGATCGACAATGTCGAACAAGTCTGGACGTGTCGCTAGACATTGTTGAGCGGTGTCGAGTCGAGTCGAACGCAACCCGAATCAGGTCGGTCCGGATCAAAGACAATCGAGTCGAATGCACCAGTGTGGACGTGTCGATCTTGTCACTGCTGAATAGTGCTTACTGTTGTTTAAGTGTTTAACATTTTTATTGAAAATGAATTGGAGTGATACCCAAACGTCGAATTTTATTGAAATGTACCGTGATCGTTCTTACTCATGGGATTCAAGTGATGTTAACTATAAAAACAGAAACAAACGGCATGGTGGTTTGGTGGAAATTGCGTTGTCATTTGGCATTGAAAAAGTGGAGGTGGAAAAGAAAATTAGAAATTTGCAAAGCCAATTCGCAAGGGAGAAAAAGGATGAGAGCGAGTCGAGGAAGACCGGGACTGGCGCTGATGACGCCTATACAAGCAAGTAGTTTGCCTACAAAGCTTTGATGTTCTTGGCAGATAGGAACAAACCCAGGAACACTCAGGATACAGAGGTAGGCTAATTTGAGATCTATATTTTCATTTATCACTAATTTATTAATCAAAATTACAAAAATATGTCGAACTACTTATCATACTGGAAGTGTAGTTCCCCTTGCGGAGAAACAAAGTAGTCTGCAAACTTATCGCTAATATTCTGAGCTTCAATAGAACTTCTCCTTGGGATGGCAGGCAGCTTGCTTATCTGGCAAGTGGCTGGATCACGCCTCCACAGGCCTGGAAATACTTCTCCTCTCTCAGATGATTCCCTATCCAACATACCATTTGAGCTGTAAACGTTTCTCGATTCGCTTTTCCTCAAGTAGTTATGCAAATGAACTGCAGCCAATGTCACTTTTGTTGCTTTCTCTGCTTCCAACAATAATGGTTTTCTGACTACTCGAAAACTGGAAGACATTAAGCCAAATGCATTTTCGGAAACTCTTCGAGACCTACTTAGTCGGAAGTTGAATATTCTTTGTTTTGTTCTTTTATTATGCAATCCCGAGAATGGCTTCATAACATTACATGTAAATTTAAAAGCTTCATCTCCTACAAAGACGTATGGCATCGTAAAGCTTGATTGGGGTAAAGGGCGTGGCAGGGGAAGGTGCATCATGTTGTCCTCTAAACATTTTTTAAAAAACGTAGCATTGAAAACGCCATTATCTGAAATTCTTTCCTGGCAACCAACGTTTGCGTATATGAAATTTTAATTTGCATCAACTACAGCAAGCAATATTATGCTGAAAAACCCTTTGTAATTGCAAAATTCTGTGCCAGAATGGACTGGCGCTTGAATGCTTATATGTTTCCCATCAATGGCTTCCACACAGTTTGCGGAGTTCCACTTCTCATTAAAATATTTTGCAACACCTTCCTATTCCTCTGCATTTTGCGGCATGTGTAAAGAAACAAAAATTGTCTGAGTAGATTCAATAATAATTCGTTATTTTTTTCATCAACTCAAATTAATATTGTTAAAAAATATTGAATTGTGTTTGTATAATTGTGTTTTCTAGGGATCACAAGAGGCAGAATTTGAGGAAGAACAGAAAGAAAATGATAATGAAGAAAGCGTCGAACAGTCACACACATCAAATTCGAAAGACAACAATGAAAGTGCAAGTACACCACCGCCTGAAGACGGATTTACCTTTCCAAAAACACCAATTAAAAAGATCAACTTCTGCTGGCAGTGCACCGATCATGAATGAAGCGGTTAACTTATTGAGATCTATTGACTGTGGATTCATTTCTGTCATGGGAAGGCCACATAGATCAAGTTTGTAGAAGTTCAAACTCAGTCTGTTATAGTTTAAGAATACTTTCACAGTACCTGAATGAAAGTGGTCTGAGAACAATTTACTTCTCGAACTTTGAGTCAATCATAAGACATGGCTTGTTTATTTATGGCAGTGTAAGGATCATTGAGGGGGTTTTCATGGTTCAAAAGAGAGCATTAAGAATAATGTTTCTCTTCAAGAATACAGAGTATTTTGAAGCAAATTTACCATCACATCTTTTTAATAACAGATATACTGACTATATCTATCCCATTCACAGAATACAGAGTATTTTGAAGCAAATTTACCATCACATCTTTATAATAACAGATATACTGACTATATCTATCCCATTCACAGAATGTCCATTATTGAAAAAGGACCAAAATATTCTTGTATGAAGTATTTTAACAGGCTACTGCAAAAAATAAAACAAATACGTAACCAAAAATGTTTCAAAAAAGAATTACACAAACTGTTACTAGGCATTGAAATATAATCAATTGATGAATTTTTGTGTGCAAACATGAAGTCAAATCAATTTATTTAACTTTCTTTATATTTTGTATTCTAGGACATATATTTCGTTCTGATTATGTATTTATTTAATATGTAAGAATCTCAAAATAGATATTATTATTATTAATACTATTATCACCTTTAAAATTGACTCAACAACATTATACGCCAAAACATGTGGATTTACTGATAGTTCAAGGTGAATATTTTCCAAATTTGAGCGACTTCGATATAGCACCTTTAGAAGATATACGTTAATATGAAATTAAATATCATTATTGTTGGATTGAAGATCTTTCCCGACACATCTCAAGTCAGCTCTCGAAATGCAAAAGGAAAAAAATGATATGTGACAGGTGTTTGAATTATCTTTCATCTCAGATAAAATTAAATGAATATATGAGTTGTGCCAAGAACTCAATAATGAGAAAGTTCCTTTTCCAAATAACGACCATGTTGAATTTCGAAATTTTGTTCACAAAAAAAATATCCCTTTATTTTATACGGAGACTTCGAATCAGTATATTACTTAGGCAAAGCAATAAGAAAATTAGTGAAACTTCGTTCAAGTATCAGGAGCATATACTGTAAGTTATTATTTAAAATGTACGTATAATGATGATTTTTCATGTTACTCTAGTTTTCGTGGTTAGAATTTCTTAGATTGGTTTCCTGATGAAATATATAAAATTGCTTTCTTTGCTCGTTTTCATATTAAACACATTGAAATAGTGTCAGACGCACCTAGAGAAGTTGGTAAAATTGTCATATACATATGTAAGAAAAGCTTCAACATAAAAGATTAGTTAGTTAAAGATCATGATCATTTTTCTTCCGAAAATGGGCACAACAGCAGTGCAATCTGAATTTTCTCACACTCTCTTTTGTGGCCATAGTTTTCCATAATTTATAGAATTATGATGGTCATTTCTTTGTAAAATCTCATTCACATCGAGGAAGAATCACTACTCTACCTATTAATAAAGAATATACATTTTGTTAACATATTTTCATCCGGAAACGAATCTCAAATTAAGATTTAACGATTCTTTTGAATTTATAGGCTTATGAGTGTTAAAAATTGCAAGAATTTTTTCACCCAACTCGACCTACTCAACCTACTCTACGCTCATGGATTGTCTACCTCATGTATCATCGCTTCATGATGATGTGTGAGTGTCAGTTGATCGATGAAAAAATCAGCTCAAAAAAAATAACAAATCATGTGTGATTCTCTCAATTTTTATTGCTCGAGTTTTTTTTTCAATCCACTATTCTCTTCGAACTCCTCGTTACAAGTGAACCTGGTGTGACTAGTGCTCTATATTGCTTTTTACTGTCTTTTTCAAGACTTATCTACTTTTATTTTTACAATCAAAGACATTTTTCTCTGCTCAAGACACCTATAATCCTCTCTTGAAGGTATAGTACAATTTTCTCAAATACACTTGTGAAACTGCATGACTTTATAAGTCCTTTAAACATCTCATTCATCTCATTAATTTTACACTAAAGTTAAGCTCCATATTACATTCTCGACAGCTCTAATTCATGTTTTGAGTCATATTTTTAATATTTTAAAATATTCTACGTCCAACCGCGTGCCAATTTTAGCTATCTTTTTCATGTCTGTTCTTTCGAAAATCACCTCTCTACGTTAACAATGAATTTCTCAATTTACTGCCAGATTCACTTGTAATTTACTCATTTTCACTCAAACGTATTTCACTCAACTTTTAGACATGTTCATCTGTTTATGATTAGACTTCTCAGGCCTTATAAGTTTCAGATATCTGTACGTGCCATGCTGGGATCATCATGGGATTCTGCAACTAGGATGTTCTCAATATTCATTCAAGATTTCTCGATAAGAAAAATAGTTACCAGAACCTTCGTTAGTCCTGGTTGGAGAAGTCACCTGATGATTCTACATTGATAGTGCACCTCGTATACTTAAGTATACACTATAAGGACTCCTTTTTCAACTTCTCAGTACTTATATTGCCTGATATCATTATTGTTCTCAACTAATCATATTATATCATCTCAAATAATAATGTTGTCACTTTAGTTCCAGTTTATGATAATTTTCTCTACATCTCACATCTCTTATTGTACAAATATTTCATCCCAATTCTTGAATTATCATATGAATTCTTCTGCTTTTCTAATATAACTATTATTACTGTAAGCGTTGATCATTCTATGATAAATCTCTCAATTAAGTTAGTATGATACAGATGCTTTCTTAAAGACTTAATCACTTCCTCAACTGCTCTTTATTTTATATAACTTTATCTCGTGTCAATACTCATTTCATACAGTTCAACTCTTCACACATAATTATGTATTTCTATTTCTGTTTTTCTGATAGATTTGACAGGCTATCACTGTAACCGTTGTGAATCTTAATTATTCTTTCTCTTTAATCGCTCTGAAAGTCTGTCTTGTTACATTATAAACCTCAACATCTCAATTTATCAATAAAACCTTTTCTCTTTCTGATTGTTTTGTTCTTAGAAAAAAGAATAGTTTTCAATATAATTTGCGTGCCGGGAGAGATTTAAAGAGGACTGTATATGCCCTTTCTTCTCTAATGTAAGACTCTTACGAAACAAAGATCTAACTGAATGAAAGCAAACGAACCAACGAATTACACTCACCCTCTTGGTCTTCTTGATTTTCCTGGTGTTGGCGAAGGACCCTTCTGGTATCCAGACTTGACAGGGGCCAGGTTGTCCAAGTCACTTCACACAAAGATGTCAGATGTCCTGTTCTTTTGTTTGCGATTGCGATAAAGTTTCAATAGTACACGGTTTTAACGAAGAAGTTCCTGCGATGGGAATAAACTTAAAAAAAAATGTGAGTTTTCAACATGGAAGTACCTGCGGTCATTTCTTCAGTCGAACTGAACTACGTTACAATTTTTTCCCCTTATACACATGCGCACGATAATGGTGCTATTAGCGCAATTCGTTGGCTACAATTTTAGTATTATGAATAAACTTAAGAGTCGTACATTGATTTGAATGCAAATAATATAATTAATAAAGAAAAATACCCAAAATTTAACATTACCAAATTGAATAATGCGTAAATACGGAACACTGATAGTAGACAGTTTGAAATAAATTCAAACTCTATCACTGTAAACTTTGTGTTTGATTGATGATGTCGCCACTTCTCTCAATATTCTTGACTCGAATAATTTCTGCAACACACATTACTCGATCTAGTCCTGCAGACAACGCTGTTTCGCAAGTAAACACAATTTTATGACTCTTCTATTGTGAAATATGATTCTACATTTTCTCAAGATAACTTCTCAATTATTATTTCACTCAATGCTCTCTCAACAACTACTTCATAATTGTAAATAGGCCAACTCTGTTTAAATGTAGTTAATTTATAAATATTTTAACTGCGAGTACCTATTTATTTTTTGAATGTGAACATTGTACAATAAATATTTTATTTTGCCACCTCTAGCTCAATCATTTGGTAATAGTTCTCCTTTAAGTAATAGCTAAAAATCTCATCACCCAGATTTTTGAACAATGAGGTTTGGATGAATTGACCTCTACTTTAATCCTTATAATGTTTACAATCTTAAGAAGGAATTGTTTGACAATATATATTATATCTGAAACTCGAAATCAGAAAGACGAATAAATTAACCCAAGAATTATAGATTCTGAAAAATTTAATAGAAATTTTTAGAATTACATTCTTCATGAAATGCTGTCTTTGAGTACACATGTGGTTTGTTCAGAAGGAACGCATTTCTTCAAATTTGAGTCAAAGGCTTGCTCCACTGGACACGTGTGAAGGTTTGATGTCCACCACCATAACACTTTGGAGCAAGAGTAATACTGCTTGCATTTTGGCGCTGGATAATTTCCAGAACTCGTTGATTCACACTTTGGTCGCCCCACTGAAAACAGAAATATTATGACAAAATAACAAATCAGAAATAAAAACATCATTATGTGTCTAAATGAAATCCTACCTCGAACAGGGTGTTTTCTTATTGATTATCTATAGTTATGAGCTCAATTTAAGAAAAAAGTTTCATATGAACAGATGTCCTGTAATTCGTACCTCTAGAAATAAAAGTTTTCAAAATTATATCTTTTTTTCTTTAATATCTGCAATATATTCCTTTAAATGAGAATTATTTCTGAAGTAAATAAATATTTATTTCTCATTTCAAAAATTTCACATGTACTCATACAATTGTGAGGATATTCAAAAGAATGCCGTTCAAAAACACGAAATGAAAATTCTATTTATTTTTGCATAAATAGTCATCTGAAGGATAAGTTTTCAATTTAATCAAAATTTCTTTCATATTTCTTACATATAGTTTATATAAATCAAAACCTTCAATTGTGGTGTCAAATTATTGAAAAGTGTCCCTACATATACAGGGTGAACCACGACGAACTGCATCGATCGATATCTCAGAAACTGAATGTAGGAAAAATTTGAAATTTTGGGAACTTGCCAGATGTCTTATCACCTATAGAGCTAAAATATTTTCATCTATTGGGCACTTCCGGTTATACCGAAAATACACCCTAAGTCGCTTATTTTAAATGGGATACCTTATATATTATTACATTTTTGGATTCTACTTAACATTTTAGGCAGATTTCATGTATCATGTCCTATCCCTAAGTCTGAGCGTTTTGGACATATTCAGGTTTTTATGTCAAAAATTACGATTGCAAGCCCTAACTTAATTATCAATTGTTCCTATAAGGAAGTCCTTTTTACTTACTTTGGGTTAGATGTCTTGTTGAAAAGGACCTACTTCAATAGATTTTGTATAATACTTGGACAAATAATCATACAGAGTGTTCAAAAAAAAAGATCTAGAATGAGATTGTGAAAACTGACAAAACTCGATTTTTTCAAATGGAAACCCCCCATTTTTATTATTTTGTAGCATTAATTATCAAAAATGAAGGTAACTTTGTATGAGGTTATCTATACCTAAAGTTTGAAGTTTTCGAAATATTGCCAATTTAATAGTTTTCTTTGGCAGTTTTGCATTTAATGTGTTAACAATTAGATCTAGGAGAGCCACGTTTATATTTGACATTTCAAATCATCGTAATGCCAGCCTGGTTAAATTATACAAACGAGGATTATTTAAACTTATTTATTATTTATGGACAATGTGAAAAAGTTATTTCAAGAACTGTGATACATTTGCTACCCGATATCTTCATAAACAAAACCATCACCAAATACTCTTAAACGAATTATAGAAAACTTCAAGAATTATGGATCCGTAAAGGCAAAAATGTAGGTACAAAAAGAAACCAGTTTTTGACAATGAAAATATTGAAACAGCAATTTTGGGATATTTTGAAGCATATCCAACAAAATCTTCAAGGCAAGTAGCATTAGAATCAGGACTATCTCAATCGTCAGTTCTAAGAATTTTACATAAACACAAATATCATCCCTATGCAATTTCATTAGTGCAGTATTTGAATGAAACTGATTTTCCAAGAAGAATGGAATTCTGTGAATTCATAATACTTCGTTCACAAGAAGATTTTTCTTTTTTGGATAATATCATTTGGACCGACGAAGCCAAATTTACAAAGAATGGTGTTTTTAATCGACGTAATTACCATCATTGAAGTGATAGAAATGCACACCCATTTAGGGAACACAATTTTCAAGAATCCTGGAAATTTAACGTTTATTGTGCAGTAAGAAATGACGGCATTGTTTGCTTACAATTTTATCAAGAGAACTTGAATGGTAAGTTAGTTCTTTTTGAATAGTTCTAATATAAAACACATATTTCAACTTATAGGAGACGGATACCTCAACATCTTACGGAATTTTGAAGTTGACTATTTAGACAACTTGCCCCTTGCTGAACTTCGAAATCTTTTCTACCAACATGATGGAGCACCTCCACATAATGCCCATTTGGTCAATAATTATCTGGAAAACTTATTTTACGATCAATGGATAATAATAATATAATAATAATAATAATATTTATTCGTCATCAATACATTTCTCTGAAATATTACATGACACGTCAAAAAATAACATAAAATTTAATATAGACATATTTCAAATTTATCTATCACACTCGTCAAAAAACAACGTAAAATTTAATATAGACACATTTCAAATTTATCAATCACGCACATACATTTTGATAACAGTCATTCGACTGAAACCTATAGGACAGAAATTCGTCAATATTATAAAAAGTATTCTCCAGTAATATTTTTCTCATTTCTGATATAAATTTGATGTGAGATAATTTCTTTACGTGATCAGGTAAATGATTATATAGTCTGCAGCACCAACTATTTACTGTTGTTTGAGTTGTTTTCATACGATGATATCTTGTAACTAAATGTTCTTTATGCCTGGTATCATAAGAGTGGTAATCACTATTACGAGTGTACCGTTCCTTGTTGTTATGCACGTACTTAAGACACATCAGTATGAACACTGACGTAACGGTGAGTATTTTCTCTACTTTGAAGAGTTCTCTGCAGCTCGTTAATTTTGATACACCGCACAGTATTCTTATCGCTGCCCTTTGTTTGATCAGTACCTGTCGCAATTCAGAGCTATGTCCCCAAATGAGAATTCCGTATACTGCCACCGAATGGAAGTTAGCATAGTAAGTGAGTTTACAGGTTTCTTTAGAAGCGATGGCTTTTATTCGTCTCATGGTAAACAGAGCTGTGGACAGTTTCCGCACAGCAAATCGATATGCTCTCTCCAAGCAAGATCATTGGTCAATATGAAACCCAGCAGTTTTAATTCTTTTTATCCTTTCTGTTCATATCAATTGTCAGTGTCTGCAACTTATCTTTGTTCTGTTTTAGACCGTTGACAGTTAGCCACTCTTCAGCACATCGTAATGACTCTGCGCCCAACCGATCCAAGTCTTCGTATGATTTAGCCCTATTTAAAAACGTAGTATCATCCGCAAAGAGGTATGATCCACGGCACGGAACGTTCGCTGGCAAGTCGTTTACATATAGTAAAAATAGTATGGGGCCCAGTATTGATCCTTGCGGAACACCTGTGTCTAGGATTCCAATCTCGGAGGTAACATTCTTCCAAGCAACAACCTGCTTTCGACCCGTTAAGTAAGACCTAAAGATTTCGACTGCTAACCCTCTAATTCCATATTTGTCCATTTTGCTCAAAAGGATATCTCCTATTACACAGTCAAAGGCTTTGCTTAAGTCTAGTGCAAGCACCTCAGGATGCATGTGTTGGTCAAGTGCTTTGAGACCTCTTCAATGAGATCTGTGAGTGCAGTCACTGTAGATCTGTCTGACCTAAACCCATGTTGTTGTTGGTTCAATATTTGGTGTTTATCAAGAAAAGATACAAGCCGGTTTTTAAGAATAATTTCTAGAAGTTTTGATATCACTGGTAAGACAGAAATCGGGCGATAATTGCCTGTGTTGTTTATGCTATCTTTTTTATATACTGGTACAATCTTAGCAATCTTCAATTTTTGTGGGAATACACCCTGTTCAATGCAGCAATTGAATATCTCGCAGAGTACATTCCTTATAACTGGAAAAACTTGCTTCAGTATTGTCACGTTTAATCCATATATGTCAACTGAGTGCTTGTTCTTAAGATTTTTAGTTATCTGATCTAATTCTTGAACTGTGACAGGCTTCAAAAACATCGATTTAGGGCACTCTGCAGAGTCTCGAACATAGTTACCCTGCATTATCAGAGCTTGTTCCTCCGAAGGGGAGCACAGCCTAGAAATGGATGGGCCCACCTCTGCAAAAAACTCATTGAATTCATTGGCACTCAAAGTACTTTCATCTTCTACATTTCGTCTTGTCTTTCCAGTTTCTTTCTTTATGATATCCCAAATTGCTTTCTTTTTATCTGTAGCTTCATCAATTAACTTCGAATTTAAGGTTTTTTTCATTGTAGTATAACTTTCACGAAGGTGTTTTTTTATGCCCTTCAATAGGTCCCAAGAAGTCTTATCTTTTTTAACATGATATATCGTTTGTGCAGCATCTACAGCTCTTCGAAGCCCTCCATCATCTATCTTTCTGTACCACTTATCCTTTGATCTTCTATTTTCAACGATAACCTGCGGGAAACAATTCTCGAAAGCAGTCTGTAATATTTCATGGAAATTATTATAGTAAATTTCAGCATTTTCATGCCTCAGGTTTTGCCAGTTAGTCAACAATAAAACTTCTTTGAATTTATAAATATTCTCACAGGTGATACTATGTTTAATTGTTCTATATTTCCTTGTTTCAACGTTTTTCACATCCAGGAACATCAGTTGTGCTCTATGGTCCGATATCCCTGGCTCCAAGGTCTCAGATTGGCAAAGCGTCAAATCTGCGTCAGAGAAAATGTTGTCAATACAGGTCTGTGAATGTTGAGTTACTCGGCTAGGCTCATTGAACATCCTCATCAAACCAAACGACTCACATAGCTGCGTGAGTTCATTTTTTGTCGGCAGTTTCCCAAGAAATCCACATTGAAGTCACCAGCCACGCAAAGTATACTTGGCTGGCCTTCAAATACAATCTCCAATGCATCCGCGAATTGCTCCATAAATGTGCTGTAATGTCCCTTCGGTGGCCTGTACACAACCAGAATAATCATATCGACTTCCAATATCCGAATGGCAGTCATCTCAACATCGTGTTCTACGGAAAGCTCCTTTACTTCGGGAATTTTCTCGAATCTTAAACCGTTCTTTAAAATAATGGCGCATCCGCCATTTTCACCATTTACTCTAGCGAAATTATCTGCTACAATATAGTTGGTCAAATTAATGCGACTCAGAATTTCCGCTGATGTCCAGTGTTCAGTTATACATGCAACTTTTTATGTTATTGACATTCAAAAAATGGGCAACAATATCTATTTTATTCTTGATCGACTGTAGATTTAGATTAGCTATGATCAACCCTCTCTCCTTTCTCAGTTTTTGTGTTTTGAAATTTTCCCGACCTATCTCCACCATGTGATCGAAAAAACTTGTATCTTCTAACAATGATATTGGCTGGCCAATTTTCGCCTTTATAAAGCTCTTCAATTAATTCTATATCTGCACTCACCCTGAATGAGCAACTTTGGCTGTTTCCTTTGCGGCAGTTTCTCCACTGAGAATTTTTTTCCCGGAAATGTACCCTCGAGATGACTCAGAACAGTTTCCTCGGTTGTTCTCAGGTTTGCTCGCCCGACATGGACCCATGCTTTCCTGTCGTTTGCAGTAAAAGTAGTCGAAGTTCTGGTGCCCTCAGTAAGGTATTTCCCCATGCTGTTCGGCTTCTTCATCACCCTCAAATCTGCCGTGCTCACTTCAAGATTCTCGTTTGAAACTATGATCTTTGGATTCCCGGATTTCCGTGAAGTATCGGCAACACTGCGCTGCTCGACGTTACAATCGTTATTTATCATCGATTTTTGTAAATCAATAATTGTTTTCTGATATTCTCTTATTTCGACCAAATTTGAGATTTCCTGATTTGCAGATCTTAATTTCGTTCTCAGGAGCTCGATTTCATTTTTACACTTCATGTTTTGAATATTAATTTCTAGGTTAGACTGACCTGGATTTTCTGCACTATCGAAGAAGCCATCCGGGTTTGTTGTGTTTATATGATTTTTAATACCTTCACTTAAATTGACATTTTCAGGTATTCGCTTGTTAATTATAATTTCTATTAATTTAGTTTTGTTCAGCTTATTGAGCTCGGAATAAAACTCCTCGTAATTTGACATGTTGCCACTTGATAGATAGATAGATAGATAGCCACCAATGGACCAAATCTTTGGCCACCTCGCTCCCCGGACCTATCAGTGCTCGATTTTTATGTATGGGGAACAGTGAAAAATAACGTGTATAAAACATCAGTGACCACCATGAAATACTGCATGAGACGTGTTAGAACAGCATTTGAAGACCTGGACCCCCAATCAATAAGAAAAGCCACCCATGAACAATTGCTGCTGAGATGCAGAAGTTCAAGGACACCAATTTGAATATTTACTTAAATGATTTTTTTAAGCCTGATTCAAATGCTACTTGAAATGTCAAATATAAACGTGGCTATCCTAGATCTAATTGTTAAATTGGCAATATTTCGAAAACTTCAAATTTTAGGTATAGATAACCTCATACAAAGTTACCTTCATTTTTGATAATTAATGCTACAAAATAATAAAAATGGTGGGCTTCCATTTGAAAAAATCGAGTTTTGTCAGTTTTCTCAATCTCATTCTAGATCTTTTTTTTTTTGAACACTCTGTATGATTATTTGTCCAAGTATTATACAAAATCTATTGAAGTAGGTCCTTTTCAACAAGACATGTAAACCAAAGTAAGTAAAAAGGCCTACTTATAGGAACAATTGATAATTAAGTTAGGGCTTGCAATCGTAATTTTTGACATAAAAACCTGAATATGTCAAAAACGCTCAGACTTAGGGATAGGACACGATACATTAAATCTGCCTAGAATGTTAAGTAGAATCCAAAAATGTAATAATATATAGGGTATCCCATTTAAAATAAGCGACTTAGGGTCTATTTCCGGTATAACCGGAAATGCCCAATAGATGAAAATATTTTAACTCTATAGATCCCAAGACATCTGGCAAGTTTCCAAAATTTCAAATTTTTCCCACATTCAGTTTCTGAGATATCGATCGATGCAGCTTGTCGTGGTTCACCCTGTATAGTCAGGGTGTTTTTCTGTGAGTGTTGAACTCTGTTTGGGATAGTGAATATTTATAGATCTTACAGGATAGCCATTATTCTCATAGGTTATGTAACGAGATCTATTTTTGTGAAAAATTCTTGAACAATCAAGAATATATCGACCACTCGAAGTTAACAAAGAATTGTTCCTGAAGACTCCTCTACAAGATTACCGATTTGACATTTTGAAAATTCTCTTCTGTATAAGAAATTTATAATTAACACCTGGCTCTCTGGAATATAATTCCATATTTTGCAATCGATTCAAAATTTGCAAATTAAATACATTTGCAATTTTCTTTTTCCAAATAATCAGCCATGACCTTTACTCCAGAAAAAAATTTTACCACTCAATAACTCAATGAGCCAATCTAGATGATGAAACCATTAATCTATATACTCTACTATACAGGGTGGATCTTTGACCATTGCGTTAATTTCAACCATAGATTCTTTACGTCAAATAAACATTTTCTTCCTATAACATTTTTCCAAATTTGCCTCGTTCAAGATATATATAGGTGTTGAAATTTCATAAAATAATTGCATTTTCACCTGTAATATTCAAACGAAAATATCAATTGAAAGGATCTCTTGTAGAAGGATCTTGATAACAGTCATGCATCTTTTGGCATCATTACCTAGATTTATTCATTTTTATGGGTTTTTCACTACTACCCTACAGATTGGTTATATCGCATGAAAAACAAATATCGCTTGAACTAAAGGTCCGTATCTTGTACTTCCTGGAATCATCAGTCTTTTTTGCAGAAAAAATCATTCATCATCTTTTATTTTAAATTGCATCTTTCTTGAATTATTTGAAGTTGAAAGGAATTAAATCGATATAATTTTGATGTTGAGATATTGTTGATGATGGAGCTCGTGTTGAATGATTATTTGGGCTATTACCATCATCTATTGTGGATGTAATGTTTTCCGACGTTTCGATAGACATCTTCTATCTTTATCAAGGAGGAAAAGTAAAAACCTTTCGAAAATTATCAATTTTCAAAAAGTCAATATGACAGAAGTCATGAAAGAAAAATGAACAATGTTATATACTCATCTGTGATATGATGATCTTTTTAAGTTGGATCGAACTATCGGCGTCCAAACTTCTGGCAGATCTATAGATGGAGCACTTATGGAATCTGGTGTTATTTTCATAAATGCTGCTTGTTACTGCAACATTCAGTATGGTTTTGTTTTATAATACGTTGTTTCTTCATTTCGAAATGATCGCTGAATCAACGGTCTATTTCATTCTTCATTTTTAATTTCATTGTTGTTAAATAAATAAATACGTTGGGAAATCTTGGAACGGCATATGCGTCGTAAAACAGATTTTTCGGAGATTATTATTATTCTGCCACCTGAAAATTGTGGAAGTGAACGCTCGATTCACGGAAACAAATATCAGTGAAAACTCGGACATTTTTATATAATTATTCAAAACAGTGTGTGAAAGCTATTGTGAGATCTGATTAATGTTTAGTAGGAGATTAAGGACAAATATACCTATTTCTCTAGTTCTTTCGAAGCCTAGATCACAAAATCAAAATAAAATAAAATAGGAATTAATTGAAAGGCAACATGAACAGAAAAGATATTATGATAGAACAACAAGAAAAGGCTGTGAATTTATTCCAGGGACATAGTCAAGGTAAAGAATTTTGGTAAGGGAAATAAATGGTTGAATGGAAAAATAATTGAAAAATTAATTTAAGAACATTCATAGTTAAATTGTTCCAGGGCAAAATAGTGATAAGAAACAGAAAATTTCTAATCAAAGTTCGCAGTAATAATAAAATAAGTTTTGAAAATGATAGATTTGAGTATGATGATTTACCCAGTGAAGTAAAAAATAATTGTTCATTTAATAATTCTAATAATGGCACAACTAGCAATGCTAATGATAGTGATATTGACGACGATGTCATATTTGTCCCACAAAGGACTAGAACAGGTCGTATTATTAATCCTCCTAATAGATTAAGGTAT
Source organism: Micraspis discolor (assembly GCA_030674115.1). Classification (NCBI taxonomy): domain Eukaryota; kingdom Metazoa; phylum Arthropoda; class Insecta; order Coleoptera; family Coccinellidae; genus Micraspis; species Micraspis discolor. The sequence continues at coordinate 39,650 of JARTUT010001372.1, forward strand.
TGAATTTTATTTTTATTTATGTAACAATTATTTGAATTAGAGTTACTTTTGTAGTATAGTTTGTATAGGCGATAGGGATAAAAAAGAGAGGAAAAAGGAAGATGTCATATAATGTTAAATAATCTTGAATATTTAAAATATATACAATCTTTTGTATAGTAGATGTACGCAAGTTTGATATCTGTACTACGCATGTAAATTAAGAAGTGATAATAAAAATCAGTCTTCTACCACCTCTCGAGATAAGTGTTTCATTGATCCTAAATAAATTAATTTAAAAAGACAATATAACATCACCAGTGTTGACTCATAAAATTAGCGCGAAATTCAAATATTTAGCGATCGCCTCAGCTTCAAATTCATGCTATAACAAAAGAACTGAACAGAAACAAAACCGATAATCAAAACACGAAAGAACTCGATTATATTCCTCGCTGAATTCTTGTCAATCTTTTCGGAAATATGACTTTCAAGCGTAAACAATAAATGAAATTCATACGACCTAAAGCCGCGTCCACACTATGTCGATCGACAATGTCGAACAAGTCTGGACGTGTCGCTAGACATTGTTGAGCGGTGTCGAGTCGAGTCGAACGCAACCCGAATCAGGTCGGTCCGGATCAAAGACAATCGAGTCGAATGCACCAGTGTGGACGTGTCGATCTTGTCACTGCTGAATAGTGCTTACTGTTGTTTAAGTGTTTAACATTTTATTGAAAATGAATTGAGTGATACCCAAACGTCGAATTTTATTGAAATGTACCGTGATCGTTCTTACTCATGGGATTCAAGTGATGTTAACTATAAAAACAGAAACAAACGGCATGGTGGTTTGTGGAAATTGCGTTGTCATTTGGCATTGAAAAAGTGGAGGTGGAAAAGAAAATTAGAAATTTGCAAAGCCAATTCGCAAGGGAGAAAAAGAATGAGAGCGAGTCGAGGAAGACCGGGACTGGCGCTGATGACGCCTATACAAGCAAGTTTCTCCACTGAGTATTCATTTCACGAACCACTCATGTTGGCAGATCCAAATTTCAACAGGCCTGGTAGTGTTGATGTTCTGCTGGGAGCAGAAATATTTCCTGCTCTACTTCCTTCTTGATGGTCGTCAAGAGGGTAAGCAAGGTGAACCTTCAGCTCTTGAAACTGTTTTCGGTTGGGTACTGATGGGAGGACTTAATCCTCTGGTAGTATGGTAAATTCTTTGCATGTTACTTTAAAATCATCTCTGAATGCAACTTTGAAGGCGTTTTGGGAGCTCGAAGAGAGCGGGGTGAAATTAATAAGAACGATGGAGTCATGATTTTTGTTCAAAAGGGCTTTAATTTTAAGAAGAATATAACTCGCATTGCGCAAGTGAATGTTTTAGAGGTTACCATCCGCCTTTCAGAGAATGAAAAGCTGCATAAAACTGGTGTTTACAGACCTCCTTCAACGGATGCACATGATTTTGTCAATTCGCTAGATGAATACCTGAAAGGTAAACAAAGGTTAGGTGTTAAACGCCACTTAATAGTGGGAGATATGAATATTAACATCTTAAACGAATTGGATGACATTTTGTTCAACCTGTACATTAACGATATAGTGAATATAAATATAAACCCACTGGTTTCGCGTAACTGACCTTATCAGGACCAACAAAATCCTCGAACCGAAAAGTCTCCGCGCCATCGCAGATAGGAAAACTTGGGACTACGTGCTTTTAAAAGTATTCAGGACTCTAATTCGTCCTTCATTTCAACTTCAAATCCCTCCCTCAAGTCATTGACGTGCCAAACTCCACAAGATTTATCCGATTCATTTACCAGATCATATGTCCAGCGACCCAGTTTCGCTTTCACCCTGAACGGACCGACATAGCGAGGACTCAACTTAGAGGAGAAAAATTTTGATTTATCCGACAAAGCGTGATTTTTGTGCCAAACAATATCACCAACGGTAAACTCTACAGGGCGTCTCCGGAGATTATATTTTCTCTCAGTGGTTTTATAAGCCTTTGGCAGTTTTTCTTTTATATTGGAGTATAGCTGTTGGAAATGACTATAGCGTTCTGGATTCAACTTTTCTCTTACTATATTGATGTTCCTTTCGGAAATATCTAGACTATGAAGATCACCGCGAATAACATGCTCACGACCAAAATTAATGAAATAAGGTGTCTGTCCGGTTACTTCATGAACTAATGTACGTATTGCACAACTTGCTGACGGTAGAAAAACGTCCCATTTTCTGTGATTATCTTGTATATAGCAAGAAAGCGTAGTTTTCACAACTCTATTAACACTTTCTACAGGATTATGTTGGGGATGATATAAAGCATTGAATAGTACCTTGACCTTATATTTAGTCCAAAGATTCGTGAAATGCTTTCCTCGGAACTGACTTCCATTATCTGAAATAAGGTACTTCGGCACACCAAACAGCAGAAATACATCATTTTCGAGGTGTTCGCAAACTTTCGCGGCATTCGCAGATCTTAGGGGAAATGTCAGAACAAATTTTGAGAAGTAATCACTTACTACAAAAATAAAATTATAGCCCTTTGTAGATCGCGGCAAGGGACCCATTAAATCGACACTGATCATCTGAAAGGGTCTTGATATTGCGGGTCGGCTACCCAAGAGACCAGAAGGAGATTTTTGCACTGACTTATGCCCGATACAAATTTTACATCTCTTCACGTAAGAACTAATATCCGAACGCATTTTCGGCCAATAGTACCTTTCAAAAATTTTTTGAAAGTCTTGAACACGCCAGGATGTCCACTCGTCGGAATAGAGTGATTATATTGAATAATAGAAGAACGGTTTTCCTTAGGGACAACTAGTTTCCAACTAGAGCTCTCACCTGATAATTCTGGAAAGTCGCATTTTACATATTTCAGTAGTCTATCTTTTTCTACTCGCCACTGTGGGAATTTTAGAGGTTTGTCAATTACTCTCGACCTCTTTCTCAAATACCACTTATCTTTCGTCATTTTAACATCAGGCTCAGCATTTTCTTCAGTGGACTCAATGCTCTCTACTATTGGAACAGAACGAGATAGGAGATCAGGGACAACATGATCCTTACCCTTGCGGTGCACAATCTTGAAATCGAACTGTTGTAAACGTACAGCCCATCTACAAAGTCGACCATTTAGTTCTTTAAGATTATGAAGCCATATTAAAGAGTGATGATCTGTAACAACGGTGAATGTCGTACCTTCCTGATATGGTCTTAGTTTTTCCAATGCCCGCACAACACAGAGGAGTTCCTTTTCTGTAGTGGAGTAAGCACGTTTTTGCCTGGTCAATGATCTGCTGAGGTAACAGATAACTCTTTCTCCTTCGTCAGATTCCTGTGATAAAACTGCCCCCAAACCAAAGTTACTTGCGTCCGTCTGAACGATGAATGGCAAGGTGAAATCTGGGCATCGTAATAACGGTGCACTAATAAGACGTTCCTTGACATACTTGAAAGCCTTCTCACAATCAGGTGTCCAATTCCATTTGGAATTTTTTCGCAAATGCTGGCAAAGTGGATTGATAGAAGCTGAGAAATCAGGAATGAATCTGCGATACCATGATGCCATTCCCATGAACGACCTTACATCTTTAACGCAGCAGGGTTGAGGTATTTTCAAAATTGCATTTACCTTTTCAGGATCCACTCTAAGTCCGAATTTATCAACAACATAACCTAAATATCGAAGTTCAGATCTACAAAATCTGCATTTTTCTTTGTTTACTGTAAGACCGGCCTGAAATAATCTTTCGAATACCTTCTCGAGAATTTCCATGTGCTTTTCTAAAGTATCGGATATAACAATAATATCATCGAGATATACAAAAGCTAAAGGTTCCAAATCAGGACCAAGTACACGATCCATAAGTCGTTGCAATACAGCAGGAGCATTTTTCAACCCAAAAGGAAGACGATTGAAGTGGAACAAACCCCGGTTAGGGATAGTAAAAGCTGTATACTCTCTACAAGATTTCTTAATAGGTATTTGCCAATAGGCTGACTTGATATCGATGGAAGAAAGATATTTAGCCCCCTTGAGATTATCCAAAATGGTTGAAACATAGTGTAAAGGGTAGGCGTCAGGTTTCGTAACTTTATTCAATTTGCGATAATCAACACAGAAACGATAACCACCTTCTTTTTTCTTTACCAACAAAATTGGTGAGGACCATGCACTTCAAGATTCCTCAACGATTCCTAAGTCTAACATCTTCTGTAGCTCCGCATCGATATGCTGCTGAACCACATGAGAAACGGGATAATAACGCTGTTTGATGGGTGGAGACTCAGTTTCTATATCAAATTCGACCAAATTCGTACATCCTAATCGATCACCCTGTATATCGAATTTTCCTTTCACGAATTTTTCCAAAGTTTCTTTTCGATCCGCCGTCAATTCAGAAGTCAAAGTTTCAGATCCTTCTTTTACGTCTACTCCATCGCAAGAGAATTCCCAACAATTCTGATTAAGATTCGGAACTATACCCATACATTTCCAGAAATCTAAGCCCAAAATTAAAGAATGTTTTAAAGCTGGCAAAATCAAAACATCTATTATCTTAATTTTTCCTTCAAGACCGATAGGAATACACACCGTCCCAAGACTCTCACAAATGTTACCATTGGCTACAGAACAGTTCGGTGAATCACCAACATTAAGAGTTACTCCGAATGATTTTAAAAATTCCCAACTTTTCTCACCCATAATAGTTCTTGTGGCACCTGAATCCAACAACCCTAGGAAAGTTTCCCCAAAAATTTCAACCCTCAGATATGGTCTTTCGTCACGTCCTGAATGAGATATAATGTAATCTAAAATGACTTGCTGATTTGAACCTACATTTGAGGTTAAATGACTTTTTATGCAATTGGTAGAACTAGATGCGTCAAGGGGTTCCAACTGTCTACCTTCGAAAGATCCCCTTAGTTGTTTTTCGACGAATCTGTAGTACGGGAACAATTTCCACAATTGCGAACCACGACATTTGGAGCACCACATCTGAAACAATGTTTTGTCTTAGGAGCTTTACAAATACGAGAAGTATGACTGGACCTTCTACAATTCTAGCATGTCACCGCTGACACTCGAGAACTTGACTGACCGAAAGACGTAGACGGCTCAAGATAAGCTAGATCTGGCTCCAAATCGTTTTTTCTACGTATGGGTTTCGCGTAATTTTCAACAGAGTGTTTCTTCATCTCCAATTTAGTGCATAACTCTATCAGGTGATCAATGGAATCGACTTCAGTTAATCCAAGATGTAGTTGGAAAAAGGGATGGATATTTTTCAAGATCAACTTGAGCTGAACCGATTCGGGAATTTTATAGGACAATCGAGAAAACAAAGTTGTCATGCAGGCAACGTATATGCCAATATTTTCATTTTCACCCTGAGTGCGTTATTTTATTTCTTCGAATAAACGATCATCGTAGTCGTGTGGTAAAAATTGTTTCTTCAAAGCAACACATGTATCGTTCCAATAACGAAATTTCTTTTTATTGGCCCTATACCAGGTCAACGCTGAACCACGAAATAAATCAGAAGCAGACTCAGAAAGCTCAACCTTTCCTACGTGTCTAGAAATGGATAATTCCTCGACCCGCTCAAGAAAAGCCGAAACTGACATATCTTTAGCATCGCCCGAAAATTGAAGATTCCATTTCGTTACAGGAATTGACTTCGCATGTTCTAAGTAATCCGAACGATAGTTCGACCCCATATTATTTCTCGGAGTGGAACTGAGAATTCCCACAGCATCTTCACCGGAAGAGTCATCGTCATCATCCTCCAACGCAACATTCAACATACTAGCGTGAAGAACACTCACATCTTCATTTTTTAAAATTTTAAGGCGATGTCTCAATTTAGGCATCAATATTAAAGTCTGAGAAAGAAGGTCTAATCTTTATTTTATCCACCTCAGTGGGATTAGTTCGATCAATTCGTTTCATCACGTGCGCAATCTTAGTTGAAATTTTCTTATATGGACTACTTTGTTCATCACCCTCAAAAGTTTCGATCAAAGTCAAAATTTCCTTAATTTTATCAGCCACGATCTTGAATTCCGCTTCACAATCTAAAGAATACGTCGGATATTTTAATGACTGACCCGATCGTTCCAATTTCAAAACACTTCTAAGGCAACTGCACATACTTTCCACAGTTCCAACATCTTCAAACCCCCGTATACTTAATTCATACTCGAGTTCATCTTTCGAAAGTCTATTACAATCTAAATGAGAATCCATCATGCTTCGATAAGTCAAAAAAAAAATTCACAAAAAAATATCAAAATAATTCCAATCGAAATTATACGGAACCAATGAAATCTATATCGAATTGATTGAATTCAACAATATGAAAATTATTCTGTTGGAGCGTCTGGCATATGCAACTCAAGAAACTAAAACAAGAGAAAAAAAAAATCGAACACTTTATCTCCGCGATAAGAAAAAAAATTTTAATTGATCGAAAGCAGAAACAAACAATGAGTTAATCAACTGTTTCCGTCCAAATAAAATTTCAAAATATCAATCTCAATGTAAATTAGGTTCAACATAACCCAACTTCATGCAAGAAAATGAACCACACATATATGAAAAATAAATACTGAAAAAAAAAATGAAAGGCAAGACAAGGTCAGGTCAGGTCGAGCACCACGTTTGAGCGCCAATTAATTATGTTACGTGTAAATCACGACACAATTAAAGTTATTCAGGCTCGCGGCTTAACTCTAAGTGGAGAAGGGGTGGGTTCCTTGGAAATAGGGACGCCAGATAGTTTTAAACTAACTTCTGAAATTGTGGCTTTCACTTGTAATTCTAAAACTAACAAAATTAAAATTGTTGATGAATGAAAGTAACTTTAAAATAAGATCTTCGATATTTATTCAAAAGTTCTCATGAAAATAGAATATTTACCAAGAAACTGACACTTTTAAATGAGGGAATGAAGGCCGGCTTTCATTTACAACCAAAATTCTACAGATCATGAAAATAATGGTGTCAAATAATATACTAATGATATAATAATCCAAATATTATTATTTCTTACTGGATGGACGAAACAAGTCGGTTCAATGTTCACGATAGTTAGTTTCGTAACGTAATAAATGGTGATAAAAATGAATGAAATAAAATTGTACTCATCCTGCCCCGGAGAGGTTTCGAAATCACACTCAAAGGATGGTTTCTCAAATACAGGAAATGGTTGTTCAAATTCTTGAAGTCGATGGGTGTTCCAGAATGTCAAAAGTAGTGGTGTTAGCCAAATTTTCCAAAAGGTTATAATGAATATTGTTGCAAATCCTGCTTCTACCTGCTGTCACTGCTCTTGATCTTATGACTATGTTTGTTGATTGATTACTCGTTGACCATTTCGTTTTCTGTTCGTTACACATACCAAATCTCCAAATAAGTAAATATACTCGTAAAGGTATAGATAATATGAATAACCTAGGATGATGGTCGGTTGTTTCGATTCTTCGTTCGTAGTGAAGTAAATCTCGTATGAAACGGAAATTCTGTCTGACTTCCAAAAATTCAATAATAAGTCGACAAAAATATGATGAAATAAATGACAAAAATATCCGAATATAATCGTGTGAATATAATTTCACAAATTTGAACGTTGAATTTCAAACTCACTCTCAGAAGAAAAACTAAATTGACTTATGTGTCGCACGGAAACAAAGATAACCGTTTTTTTTCGTTTATTTGGCTGAAGCTGTTTGATTAATTGCCTACCTTCAATTGGTTCAGGCGCATTCATTTACCGCGAAGATTTAAAATTATTAAACGTCACAACCGAGAAATAAAAAAAAATCAATTAACCTTGATCTATATTCTATTATTATAACTCCGCAATAATATTTACAAATCAGAGAAATTTTAAATGAATGAAATTGCCTGACATTATCAGTATTGAAGCTATCTTAACAAATGATGAATCCCAGACATAGAAGATTGGCCAAACTTGCTTTATTCTGGTAAGACGTTCTCATAGAAAAACAAAAATTATTTGAAATACGTTAATGGTCCGCCGTGTACATCAAATTGATTATACATCATCATAATTACACATGATATTTATATATACAGAATTAATATCGCAGGTAAATACAAATGCTAGATATCAAGAACCTAGCTCCTACAAAATTATACAATTAAGAAACTGTTATGTCCGATAGCTCAGTAACTTTGAGGGATAAGTAGACTGTATTTATTTTTGCGTTTGAAGCTGGTGCGAACGCGAAATATATAATATGAAACAACAAAATTCATATAAAGAAATGCGGTCAACAATGATGATTTACCACAGCGGTGAACTACGATGATTTCAGGGCTCTGCTCCAATTATAAGCTCTTCACAGAGACCCCTTGCTGCGGGATTTGTAGTCCAACTTTTGTTCAAATGCGCTGTTGAAAACACAATCAAAATGCGATGCGAAATTTCCAAATATGCGGGTGAAACCAAGCTTGTAATATATCCAAAAAAACAAATCAAAATTAGCGTGATTTTATAAATAATTTCGATAACAAAACGTGATAGCGAGAGTTCTTCTATTCTAATTCGCGTTCTAGATGCGTATGCGTATCCATAACATGTGCGAAGTCACCTGTCATATTATGTTAAATAATCTTGAATATTTAAAATATATTGTTGTAAAACTAAAAACCCATTATTGTTACTAAAAATAACTTTGCTAAATCAGCAGTTCATAAAGAGTATATAAGGGACCATGCCCCAAGCTGCGATATAAGGGACCATGCCCCAAGCTGCGATACAGTTCTGATCTAACCTTCACTCAAGACGCTAGTGCCACGTCAATTGTTAAACGTTAGTTAGGTGATCTGTGACTATTGTAAAGAGTGTTTTCCCAATAAATCATTACAAGTGCAATCTTCGTGTTTATTATCATCAACGACCATTCGACGAGTTCCGGAGCTACTCTAAAAAGCTGTCAGAAGAACCTTTTAAAAAAAAACCAAAAATTCAGTCAAGGCATACGACACAAAATTTTTGGTGTCAGAAGTGGGATTTCAAGAAAACAATCCAAGGGAACCCAAAGCAACAAGAAGACAACAAATCAAAAGGGATCACCGCAAAGGGATCACCACAACCCGCAAAGGGACAACAAATCAAAAGGGATCACCGCAAAGGGATCACCACAACCCGCAAAGGGACAACAAATTTAAAAAGGGATCACCGCAAAGGGGATCACCACAACCCGCAAAGGGACAACAAATTCAAAAGAGATCACTGCAAAGGGATCACCAGCCATGGGTTACCCAACCATAAGGATCAAGAATCCAAGACAATCACATAATTCCGGACGAAAGTTAGAGGAGCACCTCGACGGAAGCCCCACCCAGTAAACCGCAAGGAAGAACAAAAGTGAGTTAATTTAATTTAAATATTGTAAAGTATATAAAAATCTGCACAAAATGTCATTTAAAGAAGAAAAACCAGGCACCTCCAATGATAATATAAGTGAAGATGGTTCATCATTTGAAGAATTACCACTAACCGTATTATTCAAATTCATTAAAACTTTCAATGGTGATAGATCAGAGCTCAATACATTTATAACTAACGTTAATTCAGCTTTTTCATTGGCACAACCACATCAAATTCCAAGTCTATTTCTTTTTGTTGTTTCACAATTATCCACAAATGTTATTAATGAAATTGAAATTGATGAAATAAGTGATTGGACAAACCTAAAATCCAAATTAAAAACATATTATAGTCAAACAAAACATGTAGCACAAGCACATGAAGAATTAGAGACTTTAAGACAATATTCCAATGAGACTATTACTGATTTTTTTAAAAGAGTTGAAAAAAAAAATGAATGTATTCAAGCAGAATATTTATCTTCACAACCCGATGAATTTAACGCTATTAAGAAAGCAATTCAGCGTACTGCGCTTCGAAGATTCATAATCCATTGCAAGTCAGAAATTTCACAAATGTTACGAGCAAGAGATATTGATAATTTAAATGAAGCTTATAATATTGCCCTTCAAGAAGAAAAAATTTTGAATTATACCAAGCACAAACCAAACAATTACAATTTACCTTTTTGTACTCACTGTAAAACAAAAACTCATAATACTCAGAATTGTAGAAAGAAGCCAAAAAATTTTAATAATCAATCGACTTATTCTAATCGCAATTATAATCAGCCAAATCAATCTCAACAAGGAACTTCAAATAATAATTATTCCAATCAATATAATCAAAGTTTCAAGAAAATTTTCTGTAATTATTGTAAAAAACCTGGCCATACATATGAAAATTGCAGGAGGCGACAAAATCAAAATAATTATCGTCCAAATCAAAAAATTAATCAAATTGAGAATAATGAAGATGATTCTTTAAACTTCGAAGGCCAAGCTCTGCCGAATGTCCCGGAGCCGGACCATGGCCTATACGCACAGGCATTCCAATAAATTATTACGGAGCTGAACTCAAAGTGATATCATTCAACGTAGAAAACGCATTAAACAAACACCTTAAATTTTTAATTGACAGTGGAGCATCAATCTCATTAATAAAACATGATTCTTTAATACCCAGTATAACAAAATTAAATCGTGAAAATGTTGTTCTATTTAACGGAATAAATCCAAATCAGCCCATTCTTTCATTAGGAACAGTTAATTTGAATCTCGCATATAAGAATTGCAATTTTTTCATCGAAACACAAGTCGTAGTAAGCAAGGAAGTACGTTTCGACAATTACGACGGTATATTAGGTGTTGACTTCCTACAAGCAAACAATGCCATCATTGATTACCAAAAGAATGCTTTAATAATCAACAATGTAATTATTCCATTCCAAAACAACAAGACGATCACATTACAACCGCGTAGTGAGACAATTATTGAAGTAAACATCCTAAATAACTTATCTGAAGGGATGATAACAAACTGCGAAGTCGACGAAAATATATTTATTCCAAACGTATTAGTGAAGAACAATAAACAAAAGGCATATTTACCTATTCTTAATCTGAGAAATGATCACGCAGTTGTTGACATTGAAAAATTGAATTTTAAATTAGAAGAGATAACTCCAGATGCAATGATTAATTTTACGCAACAAGTTACACCTATTCAAAGAAAAAACTTACTATTTGAAAACATACGCACTAATCATCTGAATGCTGAAGAAAAGCAATCTTTACTACAAATATGTAATCATTATGCAGACTTATTTCATTTACCAGGAGACATTTTAACATCAACAAAAACATTGAAACATAAGATTCCTACGACAAGCGAAGTTCCAATTTCAGCAAAAATTTATAGATATCCTAAAATTCACGAGGAAGAAGTAAAAACTCAAATAAATAAAATGTTGGATCAAGACATAATTCAAAACTCTCATTCACCCTATTCTAGTCCAGTATGGGTAGTACCAAAGAAGGCAGATGCCTCAGGAATAAAAAAATGGAGACTTGTTATAGATTATCGAAAACTTAACGAAATAACAGTCGGAGATAATTACCCTTTACCAAATATAGAAACAATATTGGACCAACTTGGAAATTCAGTTTATTTTTCAACATTAGACTTAGCCTCAGGGTTTCATCAAATTGAAATGGATGAAAGAGATAAAGGAAAAACAGCATTTAGTACACCGTCAGGACATTTGAATTTAATAGGATGCCATTTGGATTAAAATCAGCACCAAATACATTTGCCAGATTAATGAATATTGTTTTATCAGGTTTACAAGGAACAATTTGTTTTTGCTACTTAGATGATATAGTAGTATACGGATCTTCTTTACAAGATCACAATGAAAAACTTAGAAAAGTGTTTGATCAATTAAGACAACATAATTTAAAATTGCAACCAGACAAATGTGAATTTTTGAGAAATAATTTATCTTGATCACATAATAACAGATAAAGGAGTTAAACCAGATCCAAAGAAGGTTGAAGCTATTAAAAATTTGAAAGAACCAAAGAACACGAAAATAATTAAAAGTTTCTTAGGATTTGTAGGTTACTATAGAAAATTCATTAAAAACATTTCTGCTATAGCGGAACCACTTACAATATTATTAAGAAAAGATCAGAAATTTGAATGGAATGAACCTCAACGAAAAGCATTCGATGAATTAAAGAATATAATTACTACAGACTCTTTATTGATTTATCCAGATTTTGACAAACCTTTTATATTAAAAACAGACGCCTCAAACGAAGCTATTGGATCAATATTATCACAAGGAAAATACGGAAAAGATTTACCTATAGCATACTACTCTAGAACATTATCCAACACAGAGAAGAATTATTCTACAACAGAAAAAGAATTATTAGCAATCGTAGATTCTTGCAAGCATTTCAGACCTTATTTATTTGGTACAAAAAATATACAAATGTACACAGACCACAAACCTTTAATTTATTTAAAAAACTGCTCAGACCCCTCAGGACGTCTAGCACGTTGGCAAACTCTCCTAATGGATTATAATTTTGAAATAAAATACAAGAAAGGCATTGATAATAAAAACGCTGACTTTTTAAGCCGAATCCCAGATTATAACATAAATACAATTGAAGATGAAGACGAAGAAATAGAAAATTTTACATTCAATGATTTTAAGAAATTTCATCAAATGAACATAGATGTCCCAGAACCTAAAAAGAAAAAAAAACCTTTAAATCGCATACGTAATTTAGTTATTTCATTTTCAACTGATAAATCAAAAAGAAATGAATACTCTGATTATATTCAAAGACATTTTCCCAATATCATTACACAAAATAATCAAATAGCAGAAGTGAGTTTACAGAAACTATCAGATCAAATAATTTATGTATTATTCATCAAAAACAGTATTTTAGAATCAGCAACATATGAAAACTTATTTGAAGCACTTTATAATTTAAGAGTTCTATTGAATTATAATAATTGCACCAAATTCGTAATAACTGATATTCCAAAAAAAAATGATTCTATACGAAAAGATACTTTCCATAGTCTTCTATATTATTTATTCAGAAATTTCAATTATACTATTTTAGAAGAAGACAGAATTCCAATTACAGATGCAAATATTATCAAACAAATATTATATGATTATCATGATTCACCATTATCAGGACATCAAGGATTTGAAAGAACTTATTATAAAATCAAGGAAAACTTTTATTGGGATAATATGAAAGAAGATATAAAAAATTATATTAAAAACTGTCGAACATGTCAATTATCTAAAACTGATTTCAGAAATAATAAGAGTCCTATGCAAATTACTACTACATCAACAAAATTTTGTGAACAAATCGCTATGGATATAGTTGGACCCTTACCAATTACTGAAAGTGGAAACAGATTCATTTTAACACTTCAAGATGATTTGACAAAATATATTCAACTTTATGCAATACCAAACCACGATGCAGAGAATGTAGCAATTCATTTTTTGAAATTCTGCACTAATTTTGGATTTCCAGAAAAAATATTATCAGACCAAGGAGTCGAATTTACTTCAAAAACCTTAAAAGAACTCAATCGTATGCTGAGAATAAATCATAAATTAACAACTCCATATCATCCACAAACTAACGGATCATTAGAAAGAACACATTTAACACTTAAGGATTATTTGAGATGTTATGTAAATAAAGATCAAGATAATTGGGACGAATTTTTAAATTTAGCGTCATATTCTTATAATACAAATATTCATAAAAGTACAAGAATTACACCTTATGAATTAGTTTTTGGTCAAAAATCAAGAATACCCAATTCAATAAAAAGACCAAGTGAAAAACCACATTACTCAGACTTAGCAAATGCAATCGTAGAGAAATTAAAAACAGCAAGAGAAGCTGCGAGAGAAAATATTATCCAATCTAAAGAAAAATCAAAAATATATTATGATCAAACCCATAATCGAACATATACATTCAAAGAAAATGATTTAATATTAATTCAAGATTCACGAGCAAAACAGACAAGTCAAAGACTATCCAAACATTTCAAAGGACCATATAAAATAATTCAAATTCACAATAATGAAACTGCTACTATTGAACTAGAAAATAATAAATTAAAAACATATCATTTCAATCAATTAAAACCGTTCAATATTATTTCAGAAAATGAAGACATCTCTAATAATGACCCTTCTCTTGATGACCCAGGTCCTAGCAACCGATTTTAAAATTACACCCATTACATCATCCTCAGGTATCATATTTCATAATTTAGGATCTGCTAAGATTTCAAACGATCATTTTACACTATTATCTTTTATAAACTTAACACACATTAATGATAAACTTAACACTATTGATGAATTCTACACCATGACCTTGAATATGTGTAATATCGCACTAAATGAACAATTTGTAAATGAATGCTTTAATCAAATGAAATATATTCAGAAAAAATTAGAAAATATTCAGAAATCCTTCAATATTATTACACACAAAGTTAATATAATTTCAAGAAAAAGAAGAGGATTGATAAATGCCGTGGGCACAGGTATTAAATGGTTATTCGGAAACCCAGATAACAATGACGCACAATTTTATTCAGATTCAATTAATTCTCTAATTAATAATCAAAAACAAACAGAAACGCTAATGCAACAACAAGTAAACATTATTTCTGATACAATTACTAATTTTAATAATTCCTTAACTCGAATGAACGAAAATATAAATATTTTAAATAAAAACTTGAAAAGCTTTGATAAGTTTCAACAGGATGTTTTTGTAATTAAAAATAATTTCGAAATAGAAATAGGTTTATCCAACCATATTATTTTATTAATTGAAATGACTGATGAATTGAGCAGCACATTAAATGAATATGTCAATGATGTTTCATTAATATCAAATAATATAATCAGTTATAACATTTTACCTCCGAATACACTTTACTCTGAATTAATTGAAATTTCTAGCAAACATGATCTGCCATTACCATTGAGTATCGAAAACATTTTTACTTTTTATAAATTACTAAAAATGACCTCATTTATTAATAAAGGATTATTAGTGCTTTCTTCTGAAATTCCTATTATTAATCAAGGTAAATATGAAATATATGAATTATTATCCGCACCAGTACCACACTATGAAGACCCAATGCTATTTTCTTTCATTGAACCAAGTACACCCTTTATGGTAATATCTAAAGATAAAATGAGTTATTATAATTTGAATAATTTGGAAAAATGCGTAGAAATAATATCAAATAATTACCTATGCAGATCTTTGTATACTATGAGAAAAACAAATAGTAATGATCAATGTGAAATAATGTTATTTAATGGAAACACATTAGAAATCCCAAGAACATGTAAAATTATGAATTTTATTGCAGAATTAGAAAATTGGCATAAACTACGTAAAAATGAATGGTTCTATAGTTTATCATATCCAACTCAATTATCAATTGTATGCGACGATAAATCCACTAAAGTCGAACAAATAATGAATCTTGGACTTTTTGAATTAAATCCAAAATGCAAAGCTTTTACTAAAAGTGTCATATTAGAAGTAGAAGATAATCTTGGATCTATGGATCTTATAAATGTTTTACCATTTACAGACATCAATCAAGATGATTGTTGTAAGAAATTAAAGAAGAATTTAACATTAAATGCAATAAAATTAGAACCATTAAAACTAAATAATTTAGATCTTAAAGAATTAAAATATGCTAAACATAAACTTTCAGAATTTGATGAAATATTACAAAATCAATTAAATAAACCTTTTATAATTAAACATACTAATTGGTTCACCACAATTTTAGCAATAATCGGTATTATTATAACATCCTTTGTATTGTATAAATGTTTTAAATGTCTAGGTCTCATAGAATTATTTAAGAAACTTTGTTGTTCATCAAGGAACGAAAGAAAATGTCTTCCATGTTTACAAATATTTAATAATTGTATAACCACAAAAACTCCAATTCAAGAATTTAGTGTATCTTATAAAAATGAAAAATCAGAATCCGTTGAACATGACTCAATAGATGAAACATTATCATTGAATTCACTCAGAAGATCACAAAGGCTAAAGAATATAAAAATATCAAGACATTAATAATTTCTTTTTTGTTTTTACTCTTACATTATATAATTACAAATTTTTGTTTAATTAAGAAAGCACAAAAATTTTAAATACCCCCAGAGATGTTGTAAAACTAAAAACCCATTATTGTTACTAAAAATAACTTTGCTAAATCAGCAGTTCATAAAGAGTATATAAGGGACCATGCCCCAAGCTGCGATACAGTTCTGATGTAACCTTCACTCAAGACGCTAGTGCCACGTCAATTATTAAACGTTAGTTAGGTGACCTGTGACTATTGTAAAGAGTGTTTTCCCAATAAATCATTACAAGTGCAATCTTCGTGTTTATTATCATCAACGACCATTCGACGAGTTCCGGAGCTACTCTAAAAAGCTGCCCTGGTGTCAGAAGAACCTTTTAAAAAAAAACAAAAATTCAGTCAAGGCATACGACAATATACAATCTTTTGTATAGTAGATGTACGCAAGTGTGATATCTGTACTACGCATGTAAATTAAGAAGTGATAATAAAAATCAGTCTTCTACCACCTCTCGAGATAAGTGTTTCATTGATCCTAAATAAATTAATTTAAATGAGACAATATAACATGGCGCAGTCGTAACCTAATGAAATATATGTTTAGTGAGTACAAAAAGAAATTATATGAAAATGTCGAATCCACCAACTCCATTGGCCGTTAAAGAATACTCTTCGATTTCACCAAGTGAACTGAATTTCACCGGCAACATGGCCGAAAACTGGAAATTTTTCAAGCAAAAATTTGAAATCTACATGAACGCAAGCAAATTAGTGGATGAATCTGATGAAAGTAAGGGTTATATTTTGCTAAATAGAATTGGAGACAGAGCTCTTAAAATTTATAATAATTTTCAATGGACTTCAACTGAAGAAAAAAACAAATGTACTGATATGCTGAAAAAATTCGGTGATTATTTTATTCCAACGGAAAACGTCACGTACGAACGTTATCTTTTCTTTACTAGAAATAAGAGAGATAACGAAACATACGACGCACATGTTACTGATCTTCGACAGTTAGCATCAACTTGCGAATTCATGCAATTAACAGATAGTTTAATAAAGGACAGATTGATATTGGGAATACACGATGTCAACATCAAGGACAGACTGTTGAGAGAACCTGATCTTCAGCTAACAAGAGCATTGGAAATATGTCGAGCAGCAGAAATCGCAGCGGAAAGAATGAAAGTAATTGATGGAAATTCTAAGGATGAGATATTGGCGATAAATAAATTTGGAGGATCCAAGAAAAATAATAATTCAAAATCAAATCAAACCAACCAGAGTTCTACGTAACGGCAGAATTATCAACAGAAAGAAGGGGTCTCTTTCACAAGAAATCAAGGCGCAGAGAGTTGGACAAATTCACAAAAGTTAAGTAAATTGAATTATATAAATAATTGTACGAGATGTGGATATAATCACAAACTAAATAATTGCCCTGCTTATGGAAAATTTTGCTCGAAATGTAATTGTAAAAACAAAGGTTAGGTGTTAAACGCATACTTAATGATGGGAGATGTGAATAACATCATCTTAAACAAATTGGATGACATTTTGTTCAACCTGTACATTAACGATATAGTGAATATAAATATAAACCCATGGTTTCGCGGTAACTGACCTTATCAGGACCAACAAAATCCTCGAACCAAAAGTCTCGCGCCATCACCGGTAATAGGAAAACTTGGGACTACGTGCTTTAAAGTATTCAGGACTCTAATTCGTGCTTCATTTCAACTTCAAATCCACTCCCTCAAAGTCATTGACGTGCCAAACGCCACAAAGATTTATCAAGTTTCATCTACCAGATCATACCATTCCAGCGACCCAGTTTCTTTTACCTGAACGGACCGACATAGCGAGGACTCAACAGAGGAGAAAAATTTTGATTTATCCAACAAAGCGTGATTTTTGTGCCAAACAATATCACCAACAGTAAACTCTACAGGGCGTCTCCGGAGATTATATTTTTCTCTCAATGGTTTTATAAGCCTTTGGCAATTTTCTTTTATATTGAAGTATAGCTGTTGAGAAATGACTCACTGGCGTTCTGGATTCAACTTTTCTCTTACTATATTGATGTTCCTTTCAGGAAATATCTAAGACTATGAAGATCACCGCGAATAACATGCTCGACCAAAATTAATGAAATAAGGTGTCTGTCCAGTTTACTTCATGAACTAATGTACGTATTGCACAACTTGCTTTTTGACGGTAAGAAAAACGTCCCATTTTCTGTGATTATCTTGTATATAGCAAGCGTAGTTTTCACAACTCTATTAACTATTTCTACAGGATTATGTTGGGGATGATATAAAGCATTGAATAGTACCTTGACCTTATATTTAGTCCAAAGATTCGTGAAATGCTTTCCTCGGAAGGCCGACTTCCATTATCTGAAATAAGGTACTACGGCAGCATCAAACAGCAAATACATCATTTTCGAGGTGTTCGCAAACTTTCCCGGCATTCATAGATCTTGGGGAAATGTCAGAACAAATTTTGAAGTAATCACTTACTACAAAAATAAAATTATAGCCCTTTGTAGATCGCGGCAAGGGACCCATTAAATCGACACTGATCATCTGAAAGGGTCTTGATATTCTTGGTCAGCTACCAAGAGACCAGAAGGAGATTTTGCAATGCACTGCATATGCCCGATACCAAATTTTACATCTTCACGTAAGAACTAATATCCGAACGCATTTCAGTAATGTAGTACCTTTCAAAAATTTTTTGAAAGTCTTGAGAGCACGCCAGGATGTCCACTAGTCGGAATAGAGTGATTATATTGAATAATAGAAGAACGGTTTTCCTTGGGGACAACTAGTTTCCAACTAGAGCTCTCACCTGATAATTCTGGAAAGTCGCATTTTACATATTTATTAGATCTCTTTCTACTCGCCACTGTAGGAATTTTAGGATTTGTCAATTACTCTCGACCTCTTTCTCAAATACCACTTATCTTTTCATCATTTTAACATCAGGCTCAGCATTTTCTTCCAGTGGACTCAATGCTCTCTACTGTTGGAACAGAACGAGATAGGAGATCAGGGACAACATGATCCTTACCTTGCGGTGCACAATCTTGAAATCGAACTGTTGTAAACATGCAGCCCATCTACAAAGTCGACCATTTAGTTCTTTAAGATTGTAAATACCATATTAAGAAGTGATGATCTGTAACAACGGTGAATGTCGTACCTTCCTGATATGGTCTTAGTTTTCAATGCCGCACAACACAGAGGAGTTCCTTTTCTGTAGTGGAGTAAGCACGTTTTTGCCTGGTCAATGATCTGCTGAGGTAACAGATAACTTTGCTCTCCTTCGTCAGATTTCTGTGATCAAACTGCCCCCAAACCAAAGTTACTTGCGTCCGTCTGAACGATGAATGGCAAAGGTGAAATCTGGGCATCGTAATAACGGTGCCACTAATAAGACACGTTCCTTGACATGCCAGAAAGCCTTCTCACAATCAGATGTCCAATTCCATTTGGAGATTTTTGCAAATGCTGGCAAAGTGGATTGATAGAAGCTGAGAAATCAGGAATGAATCTGCGATACCATGATGCCATTCCCATGAACGACCTTACATCTTTAACGCAGCAGGGTTGAGGTATTTTCAAAATTGCATTTACCTTTTCAGGATCCACTCTAAGTCCGAATTTATCAACAACATAACCTAAATATCGAAGTTCAGATCTACAGAAATCTGCATTTTTCTTTGTTTACTGTAAGACCGGACACAAATAATCTTTCAGAATACCTTCTCGAGAATTTCCATATTGCTTTTCTAAAGTGTCGGATATAACAATAATATCATCAGAGATATACTAAAAGCTAAAGGTTCCAAATCAGGACCAAGTACACGATCCATAAGTCGTTGCAATACAACTTGGAGCATTTTCAGCCCAAAGGAAGACGATTGAAGTGGAACAAACCCCGGTTAAAGATAGTAAAAGCTGTTATACTCTCTACAAGATTTCTTAATAGGTATTTTGCCATAATAGGCTGACTTGATATCGATGGAAGAAAGATATTTAGCCCCTTGAGATTATCCAAAATGGTTGAAACATAGTGTAAGGGTAGAGCGTCAGGGTTTCGTAACTTTATTCAATTTGCGATAATCAACACAGAAACGATAACCACCTTCTTTTTCTTTACCAACAAAATTGATGAGGATTATGCATAAGATTCCTCAACGATTCTAAGTCTAACATCTTCTGTAGCTCCGCATCGATATGCTGCTGAACCACATGAGAAACAAGGATAATAACGCTGTTTGATGGGTGGAGACTCAGTTTCTATATCAAATTCGACCAAATTCGTACATCTAATCGATCACCTGTATATCGAATTTTCAACTCTGCACAATTTTCCAAAGTTTCTTTTCGATCCGCCGTCAATTCCTTAAGTCAAAAGTTTCAGATCCTTCTTTTACGTCTACTCCATCACCAAGAGAATTCCCAACAATTCTGATTAAGATTCCGGAACTACCCATACATTTCCAGAAATCTAAGCCCAAAATTAAAGAATGTTTTAAAGCTGGCAAAATCAAAACATCTATTATCTTAATTTTCCTTCAAGACCGATAGGAATACACACCGTCCCAAGACTCTCACAAATGTTACCATTGGCTACAGAACAGTTCGGTGAATCACCAACATTAAGAGTTACTCCAGACAGATTTTAAAAATTCCCCCAGCTTTTCTCACCATAATAGTTCTTGTGGCACCTGAATCCAACAGCCCTAGGAAAGTTTCCCAAAAATTTCAACCCTCAGATATGGTCTTTCGTCGTCCTGAATGAGATATAATGTAATCTAAAATGACACTGATTTGAACAGCATTTGAGGTTAAGTGACTTTTTTTATGCAATTATTAGAACTAGATGCGTCAAAGGGTTCCAACTGTCTACCTTCGAAAGATCCCCTTAGTTGTTTTCGACGAATCTGTAGTACGGGAACAATTTCCACAATTGCGAACCACGACATTTAAGACACCACATCTGAAACAATGTTTTGTCTTAGGAGCTTTACAAATACGAGAAGTATGACTGGACCTTCTACAATTCTAGCATGTCACCGCTGACACTCCGAGAACTTGACTGACCGAAAGGCGTGAACGGCTCAGATAAGCTAGATCTGGCTCCAAATCGTTTTTCTACGTATGGGTTTCGCGTAATTATCAACAGAGTGTTTCTTTAAATCTCCCAATTTAGTGCATAACTCTATCAGGTGATCAATGGAATCGACTGAGATTAATCAAGATGTAGTTGGAAAAGGGATGGATATTTTTTCAAGATCAACTTGAGCTGAACCGATTCAGGAATTTTATGAGACAATCGAGAAAACAAAGTTGTCATGCACGAACGCATGCATGCCAATATTTTCATTTCACCCTGAGTGCGTTATTTTATTTCTTCGAATAAACGATCATCGTAGTCGTGTGAAGTAAAAAATGTTTCTTCAAAGCAACTACATGTATCGTTCCAATAACGAAATTTCTTTTATTGGCCCTATACCAGATCAGCAACTACTGAACCACGAAATAAATCAGAAGCAGACTCAGAAAGCTCAACCTTTCCTGTTTGTGTCTAGAAATGGATAATTCCTCGACCCGCTCAAGAAAAGCCGAAACTGACATATCTTTAGCATCGCCCGAAAATTGAAGAATTCCATTTCGTTACAGAATTGACTTCGCATGTTCGTAATCGAACGATAGTTCGAACTATATTTCTCCGAGTGGAACTGAGAATTCCCACAGCATCTTCACCGGAAGAGTCATCGTCATCATCCTCAACGCAACATTCAACATACTAGCGTGAAGAACACTCACATCTTCATTTTTAAAATTTTAAGGCGATGTCTCAATTTTAAGCATCAATATTAAAGTCTGAGAGAAGAAAGGTCTAATCTTTATTTTATATCACACCTCAGTGGGATTAGTTCGATCAATTCGTTTCATCACGTGCGCAATCTTGGTTGAAATTTTCTTTATGGACTGCTTTGTTCATCACCTCAAAAGTTTCGATCAAAGTCAAAATTTCCTTAATTTTATCAACCACGATCTTGAATTCCGCTTCACAATCTAAAGAATACGTCGAGGATATTTTAATGACTGACCCGATCGTTCCAATTTCAAAAAACACTTCTAAGGCAACTGCACATCTTTTTCCACAGTTCCAACATCTTCAAACCCCCGTATACTTAATTCATACTCAGAGTTCATCTTTCCGAAAGTCTATTACAATCTAAATGAGAAATCCATCATGCTTCGATAAGTCAAAAAAAAAAAATTCACAAAAAAAATATCAAAGTAATTCAATCGAAATTATACGGAAACAATGAAATCTATATCGAATTGATTAATTCAACAATATGAAAATTATTCTGTTGGAGCGTCTGGCATATGCAACTCAAGAAACTAAAACAAGAGAAAGAAAAAAATCGAACACTTTATCTCCGCGATAAGAAAAAAAATTTTAATTGATCGAAAGCAAGAAACAAACAATGAGTTAATCAACTGTTTCACGTCCAAATAAAATTTCAAAATATCAATCTCCCAATGTAAATTAGGGTTCAACTTCAAGCAACCTTCATGCAGAAAGGAAATGAACCACACATATATGAAAAATAAATACTGAAAAAAAAAAAATGAAAGGCAAGACAAGGTCAGGTCAGGTCGAGCACCACGTTTGAAGCGCCAGTGTGTTATATTTGTGTGTAAATCACGACACAATTAAAGTTATTCAGGCTCGCGGCTTAACTCTAAGTGGAGAAGGAGGTCGGTTTCCTTGGAAATGAGGGACGCCAGATAGTTTTTAAACTAACTTCTGAAATTGTGGCTTTCACTTGTAATTCTAAAACTAACAAAATTAAAATTGTTGATGAATGAAAGTAACTTTAAATAAGATCTTCGATATTTATTCAAAAGTTCTCATGAAAATAGAATATTTACCAAGAAACTGACACTTTTAAATAGAGGGAATGAAGGCAGCTTTCATTTTACAATAAATTCTACAGATCATGAAAATAATGGTGTCAAATAATATACTAATGATATAATAATCCAAATATTATTATTTCTTACTGGATGGACAAAACAAGTCAGTTCAATGTTCACGATAGTTAGTTTCATGTAACGTAATAAATAGGTGATAAAAATGAATGAAATAAAATTGTACTCATCCTGCCCCGGAGAGGTTTCGAAATCACACTCATAAAGGTGGTTTCTCAAATACAGGAAATGGTTGTTCAAAATTCTCTTGAAGTCTGATGGGTGTTCCAGAATGTCCAAAAGTAGTGGTGTTAGCAAATTTTCCAAAGGTTATAATGAATATTATTTGCAAATCCTGCTTCTACCTGCTGTCACTGCTCTTGATCTTATGACTATGTTTGATTACATTGATGTTTTCGTTGACCATTTCTGTTTTCTGTTCTAGATTACACATGCAAATCTCCAAATAAGTAAATATACTCGTATGAGTATAGATAGCCATATGAGCCTCGGATGATGGTCAGTTGTTTCGATTCTTCGTTCGTAAAGTGAAGTAAATCTCGTATGAAACGGAAATTCTGTCTGACTTCCAAAAATTCAATAATAAGTCGACCAAAATATGATGAAATAAATGACAAAAATATCCGAATATAATCGATGTGAATATAATTTCACAAATTTGAACGTTGAATTTCCAAACTCCTCTCAGAAGAAAAACTAAATTGACTTATGTCGCACAGGAAACTCAGATAACCGTTTTTCGTTTATTTGAGCTAAGCTGTTTGATTAATTGCCTACCTTCCCAATTGGTTCAGAGCGCATTCATTTACCGCGAAGATTAAAATTATTAAACGTCACAACAGAAAATAAAAAATCAATTAACCTTGAGTCTATATTCTATTATTATAACTCCCGCAATAATATTTACAAATCAGAAATTTTAAATGAATAGAAATTGCCTGACATTATCAGTATTGAAGCTATCTTAACAAATGATGAATCCCAGACATAGAAGATTGGCCAAACTTGCTTTATTCTATAGTAAGACCGTTCTCATCGAAAAACAAAAAATTATTTGAAAGCCACGTTAATGGTCCGCCGTGTACATCAAATTGATTATACATCATCCTAGTAATTACACATGATATTTATATATACAGAATTAATATCGCAGGTAAATACAAATGCTAGATATCGAGAACCTAGCTCCTACAAAATTATACAATTAGGTAACTGGCTTATGTCCGATAGCTCTAGTAACTTTGAGGGGCTAAGTAGACTGTATTTATTTTTGCGTTTTGAAGCTGGTGCAGAACATGAGAATATATAATAGGCTGCTCAACAAATTTCATATAAAGAAATGCGATTCAACAATATTGATTTACCTGGCGGTGAACTACGATGATTTCAGGGCTCTGCTCCAATTATAAGCTCTTCCCACAGAGACCCTTGCTGCGGGATTTGTGGTCCAACTTTTGTTCAAATGCTGTTAGCCACAATCAAAATGCGATGCAGAAATTTACAAATATGCGGGGTGCAAACCAAGCATAATATATCCAAAAAAACAAATCAAAATTAACGTGATTTTACATAAATAATTTCAGTATAAACGATAGCAAATTTGTCTTCTATTCTAATTCGCGTTAATTAAGTATGCGTATCCATAACATGTGCGAAGTCTATAATGTAATATGTTAAATAATCTTGAATATTTAAATATATTGTTGTAAAACTAAAACCATTATTGTTACTAAAAATAGCACCTTTCAAATCAGCAGTTCATAAAGGTATATAAGGGACCATGCCCTAGCTGCGATACAGTTCTGATCACGCTTCACTCGAACGCTGAGTATCATTCTAAACGTTGGTTAGGTGATCTGTGACTATTGTAAGTGTTTTCCAATAAATCATTACAAGTGCAATCTTTCGTGTTTATTATCATCAACGCGACCATTCGACGAGTTTCAAGATTTCTCTAAAAGCTGTCAGAAGAACGGCACCAAAAAACCAAAAATTCGGCGTCGAGCATACGAGCACAAATTTTGGTTCAAAAACAATCAGGAACTAGAAGCAACAAAGACAACAAATCAAAGGGATCACCGCAAAGGGATCACCACAACCCCGCAAAGGACAACAAATCAAAGGATCACCGCAAAGGATCACCACAACCCGCAAGGGACAACAAATTTAAAGGGATCACCGCAAAGGGATCACCACAACCCGCAAAGGGACAACAAATTCAAAGAGATCACTGCAAAGGATCACCAGCCATGGGTTACCCAACCATAAGGATCAAGAATCCAAGACAATCACATAATTCCGGACGAAAGTTAGAGGAGCACCTCGACGGAAGCCCCACCCAGTAAACCGCAAGGAAGAACAAAAGTGAGTTAATTTAATTTAAATATTGTAAAGTATATAAAAATCTGCACAAAATGTCATTTAAAGAAAAACCAGGCACCTCAATGATAATATAAGTGAAGATGGTTCATCATTTGAAGAATTACCACTAACCGTATTATTCAAATTCATTAAAACTTTCAATGGTGATAGATCAGAGCTCAATACATTTATAACTAACGTTAATTCAGCTTTTTCATTGGCACAACCACATCAAATTCCAAGTCTATTTCTTTTTGTTGTTTCACAATTATCCACAAATGTTATTAATGAAATTGAAATTGATGAAATAAGTGATTGGACAAACCTAAAATCCAAATTAAAAACATATTATAGTCAAACAAAACATGTAGCACAAGCACATGAAGAATTAGAGACTTTAAGACAATATTCCAATGAGACTATTACTGATTTTTTAAAAGAGTTGAAAAAAAAAAATGAATGTATTCAAGCAGAATATTTATCTTCACAACCCGATGAATTTAACGCTATTAAGAAAGCAATTCAGCGTACTGCGCTTCGAAGATTCATAATCCATTGCAAGTCAGAAATTTCACAAATGTTACGAGCAAGAGATATTGATAATAATTCTTCATTCGAAATTCGGCAATTTTGTCGATATATATATATATATTCTTTTTTGAACTTTTTGGCTGACAATATTTAATTAGCAAACAATAAAGCATATAGATCAGGGGTTAGTGACGGGGTGTCATACACCCGGCGTATGACATAAAAGCCTAGGGAAAAAACCCCTGTGAAAAAAAAAACCCTGGCTCCCCGTCTAAGTGTGAAAATACAAAAATAAGCTGAAATATATTTCAGGGACTTCTTTCTTCAAGAGTGATCTTCTATTGGTGGAGACAGAGACTTCTTCAAGGTGTTCACATTGAATCTGTTAATAAAAAGACAAAAGCAGAAAAAAGAACTGAAAAACAAAAATACCTATCATATTCGTTTGAAATTTATAACCCATTCCAAGAAAGAGTTGGAAACATCATGAATAGCCCTAAAACCATCTTGAAATTTATATATGGGACAACTATCGATGAGATGAGGTATTGTTTCTTCTGCTTCTCCACATTCACAACTTGCACTAGGAACTGAGTTCCATTTAAATAGCATGCCATTGGTACGACCATGACCTGTTCTCAAACGATTAAGAACTGTCCAAATTTTTCTTGGAAGATCAAAACCAGGAACTTTTTCAGAAGGATCAGAAACGAGATATTTATTGAACATTTCTGTAAGAGTTCCACTCAGTCTTCCATAATTCTTTATCACTTATGTTCATATTGAAGAAGGTATTATGCCATAATGGTTTACGTGACTTCAATCTGGGAATTCTATTTTGTGGAAAATATGAAATAATTGGGAATAAATTGGGAAAAAGAATGATATTTATTCCAAGAATTCAGAGCTGCAGTCTGTCTGCGAATATGGGGAGGGACAATATTAGACAATACTGGTAACCAATGAATCGGTGTAGATCTTATGGTGCCAGTAATTATTCTCATGGATGTATTCAATTGTGCATCTATTTTTTTGTGTATGTGCACTATTAAACCAAACAGAGCAACAATACTCAGCTGCAGAAAAGACTAGGGCTAGAGATGCTGTACGAAGAGTGGAAGCATCAGCACCCCAAGAGGATCCAGCTAATTTCTGAACAATATTATTCCTAGTTTTTAGTTTTAGGCTCAGATCATTTAAATGAGCCTTGAAATTGAGAGATGAATCTAATTTAACTCCTAAGTATTTTGGATAGAAATTATGTTCGACAGGAGAATCATTGAAAGTTACAGCCAATTTTCTATATTTTCATGGTTATTCAGATGGAAACAAGATACCTCTGTTTTGTTGGGATTTGACATAATCGCCACTCAATAAAATAATTCTTTAAAATTTCCAAATCAGATGACAGTATGTTTTCCAGAGTATGGAAACTGAATGTTGGTAAGCAATAGCAATGTCGTCAGCATAAACAAATTTTTGAGATGATGTAGTGGGCAAATCACTTAGATATAAATTGAAAAGTAAAGGAGCTAAAACTGATCCTTGAGGAAGGCCGTTTTTCAATGTTTTGAAGTTGCTACTCTTATTGTCAATAAAAACACGAAACCTTCTATCAGATAACATATTTTCTAATAATCGTACCATTTTCCCAAACTTCAGATGGGTATAAAGTTTGAAAATTAATCCATCTTTCCACACAGTGTCATAAGCCGAGGATAAATCGATGAAAGCAGTTCCTGTTTTCAACCTATCATTGAAGCCTGATTCTATGAAAGTTGTAAGGCTGAGAACTTGATCCGAACAATTTCTGTTTTTCCTAAAGCCTCCTGGAAATTTTGTAGAGCATTTTCTATAGAAGATTCAATTTAAAAAGGACTAGCCTTTCTAATATCTTGAAAGGAACACTCAATAAACTGATGGGTCGATAACTACTAGGATCACAAGGATTTTTTCCTCGTTTCAAAATCCCTTTTACTTTAGCCTTACGAAATTCGGAAGGAAAGTTTCCTGAATTCAGAATATTGTTATAGAAAGACAATAACCAAGACAAGGCCTTTTTTCCTGAATGTTTGATAAATTCTGGATAAATTCCGTCAAAACCTGCTGCCTTTCGAGATTTGGTAGATTTGATTGCAGCCCTTAATTCATCTATATTGAATGGATGTGACACATGTTCTAAAGTAGGAGCTGATCTCCTGAATATCTGTAATTTTTTTTGTCGATAATTCGAGGAGAAGTGTCACAGATTCTCATACGATTCCGATGATAGCCGAACGCGAGCTCCAAATTTGAAAATACTGCATCAATTTTTTTTCCAAGCACTCGAATAAGAATCTACAGGAGATTCCGAATCTCTAGAGACCACTCACGTTTCACGAATCGCAAGAAAAACACCTCAAATATGCGTTTGAAAATCGTCATTTCAGGCTCTGTTTTCGCGCGAATTCATTTTCGTCCTTGAAGAATTCACACAGATCGCGATTAATCGCTATACAGGCTGTGCATTCGAAAAAATCGCTATACAGGCTGTGCCATTTGAAAGCACTGATTTTCACCAGATTCTTTCTTCGAGAGATTTTCCGTCTGAATTTTTTATGGAAAAAGCACCCACTGCGAACCAATTATAGAGGATCTAATTTCGATAAAATGTCATACAGGCTGAACGATTTACAATGAATTTGCGATCATGTGATCTACGAGGTGCTCAATTCACAAGTTAATTTGATTTTTTTCGCGCAAATTCGAGTTTTTTGTGTTCCTTCGGTGTGTTTTGGATCTGAATTCGATAAAATATATTCGATTCATAAACGGTGTGTCAGATCGGAGTAGCGCTGACATTCACTAGAGTTTTCTCTAGCTTTCGTGCTTTTTCCTCGTAAGGGAGCTGATTACGATAAAATGTCATACAGGGTGTGCAATTTACAATGAGTTTACGATCGGGTGATATACAGGGTGTGCAATTATAAGTTCTTTCATTATTTTTTGCACGCTTTCGGTTTTTTGTGCTCCCTCGGGGTTTTAAGCTTTCTTCGAGTTTTTTTGCGCGCTTTCGTTGATTTTGTGCTCCTTCGGGGTTTTTTGAGTTCCTTTGGATTTTTTCGTTTTTCGTGTTACTTTGGGTTCTATCATGTTTTTCGCGTTTTTTTGTATTTGGTCGGGTTCTTTCTTGGTGGAATGCACTGAACTTGAAACGATAGAGATATAAACGATATTCTTTCGGTTTGTTTTTTATGATGAAAGCACCCACTGGGAATCAATTATATACGGGGTGTCCCATATGCATTTTTCTTCAGGTTTTCTCGCGAATGAGAGCTGATTTCGGTATAATGTCATACAGGGTGAGCGATTTACAATGAATTTGCGATCGAGTGATATACAAGGTGAGCACTTAACAAGTTCTTCTGTTTTTTTGCGCGCTCTCAAGTTTTTCCAAGTTTTTTGTGTTCCTTCGGGTTGTTTTACGGAAAAATTATTTTCGAAACATATACGGGGTGTGACATAGGAGCTCCATAGAATAATTTTGATACTTCCTTCGTGGTAATCACTGAACTCGAATAGATGGAGTAACAACGATATTCTCTTGGTTTTCTTTTTAAAGCTAATCAATTGTATACAGAGTGTCTCATATGCATTTCTCTTCAAGTTTTCTCGCAAATGGGAGCTGATTTCGATAAAATGTCATACAAGGTGTGCAATTTACAATGAGTTTACGATCAGGTGATATACGGGGTGTGCAATTTACAAGTATTTTTGTGTTTCGGGTTTTTTTAGGTTCCATTAAATTTTTTGTGTTACTTGGTGTTCTTTCGTGTTTTCTCGCGTTGTTTCGTGTAATTTCGGTTTCTTTCGTGTGAATTCGATTTTTTTCGTCTTTCTTCGGATTCTTCCGTGTTTTTTTGCGTTTCTTCGTGTTTTTTCCAATACTTTTATTGTTTTTTCGATTTCATCGCGTTTTTTGACGTGTTTAGTGTTTCTGCGCGCTTCATTGATGTATGGGCCCTATTGATCTATGTTCTATATTGATCTATGGTCTATAATGATCCATGGGCCAATTGAACTACTGGCCTATTGAACTACTGGCCTATGGATCTACGGGCCTATTTATCTACCCGCTTACTAGTCAATATAATAAAAGCAATAAGATCGGGAACCAGAGAAAAAATCGAAAATGATCCCGTCAGGGACCCGGAAAGCGTAGCTTTCCGAGCGGCCCGCAGAGCCGCTCGAGAGATAATCTCAAAACAGATCGAAAAGGCGTATCCTCTTCTAGGAGAAGCGACCCCGAAAACCCCCCCGGGCGCTCTTAAAGTGCTCGAAATTTTCAAACGAAAATTGCGAAAATTACGTTTTTCGCGAAATCGCCAAAGTGCCCCGGAAAAAGGAAATAGGCTCCGAAGCCGGAACGCCTTGGGTCCGGGAATTGCCACATATTCCGAGAGCGAGGACGTCCGGTTTCCTTAGAATCCATTAGAATTCCGGAGCCCCCCTATTTCTAGGCTAAAATTTCGTAAGTAAAACGGCAATTTTTAGTTTCGCCAGCCCCGCGAAACGTCAAAATCACCCATGATGCTTTCGCTCAGTGCGGGCGATACAAGCCTCTAAACGCATTTTCGGCGGTAGATAATGGCACTTGAGGAAATTCCCTCTCTGGGTACCAATTTTCATATCCAAGTAGCGAGAAAAGGCCGCGAATTCTTCATTCCAAATTCGGCAATTTTTACGGTGAAATGAGGCAAAATGTCACAATTTCTCATACGATTCCGATGATAGCCGAACGCGAGCTCCAAATTTGAAAATACGGCATCAATTTTCCGCTCGATATGGGCGGTGGAAGATTTTGCGCCTTCAAGCACTCGAATAAGAATCTACAGGAGATTCCGAATCTCTAGATACCACCCGCTATTCACGAATCGCAAGAAAAACACCTCAAATATGAGTTTCAAAATCGTCTTTTTCGACTCTATTTGCGCGCGAATTCATTGCCCTCTCCGAACTCGGACCCAACTTATGATACTCTATGTCAAAATCCGACACACTTAGTTCATTCAGGGAAAAACGGCTGAGCACTCTGTTCATGAATACACGTTCAGACCTTTTTCGAATAATTTTCAGTTTACCTTTGTGAAATTGATGGAGTTGAAACGATATTCTTTGGGTTTATTTTTTATGGAAAGATTATTTTAGATTCATATACAAGGTGTTACATGGAAGCTTCATCGAATAATGCTTATACTACCTTTGTGGAATGCACCGATTGCGATCGATTGATATACGAGCTGTGCACTTTGGAAGCACTGACTTTCACCAGTCTTTCTTCGAGAGTTTTTCCTTCTGCATTTTTTATGGAAAAAGCACCCACTGCGAATCGATTATATAGTGGGTGTCCCATATGCATTTTTCTTCATGTTTTTTCGCGTATGGGATCTAATTTCGATAAAATGTCATACGGGGTGTGCGAATTACAATGAATTTGCGATTATGTGATATACGGGGTGTGCAATTTACAAGTTATTTTGCTGATTTCGATAAAATGTCATACAGGGTGTGCAATTTACAATGAGTTTAGGATCGGATCTTGCGCGCTTTCAAATTATATGTATTCTTACGGGCTTTTTTCAGGGTCCTTTGGACTTTTTGTGTTACTTGGGGTTCTTTCGTGTTTTCTCGCGTTGTTTCGTGTAATTTCGGTTTGTTTCGTGTAACTTCGGTTTCTTTCGTGTTTCTTCGGATTATTTCGTGTTTTTTCGCGTTTCTTCGTGTTTTTTCCAGTTCTTTCAAGTTTTTTCGCTTTCAACGGGTATTTTGAAGTGTTTCGTATTTCTGCGCGCTTCATTGATGTATGGGCCCTATTGATCTATGGTCTATATTGATCTATGGTCTATATTGATCCATGGGCCAATTGAACTACTGGCCTATTGAACTACTGGCCTATGGATCTACGATCCTATTGATCTACCCGCTTACTAGTCAATTTAATAAAAGCGATAAGATCGGGAACCAGAGAATAAAATGGAAAATGGTCCCGTGAGGGACCCGGAAAGCATAGCTTTCCGAGCGGCCCGCCGGGCCGCTCGAGAGGGAATCTCAAAAAAAATCGAAAAGGCGAACCCTCCTCTAGGAGAACCGACCAAGAAAAACCCCCCGGGCGCTCTTAAAGTGCCCGAAAATTTCGAAAGAAAATCGCGAAAATGAAGTTTTTCGCGAAATCGCCCAAAGGCGAAAAACGGGCGAAAGTACTCCTTTGAAGCCGGAGCATCTCGCGGGGCGGGGGTGATCGCTTTTTCTGGACGAAGAACGTCCCCGTTCGTGGCTACGAGCTCAGCCGCGGAGCCCCTCGAAATCCATACGAAAATTATGCATATAAAACGGCAATTTTTAAACTCCCGACTTCTCTGAAACGTCAAAAACCGCACCTACGTTTTCCATCCGTGCCGCTCGAAAACGATATAAATCGCCCCGCGATCGGTAGAAAACGAATCTGCGTGAAATTTTCCATCTCACGGTACCAATTTCCACATCCAAGTAGCGAGTCAAGGCCGGGGATATTCATTCCAAATTCGGCAATTTTCTCGATAATTCGAGGAGAAGTGTCATATTTTATCATACGATTCCGATGCTGCAAATTTGAAAATAAGGCATCAATTTTTTGCTCGATATGGGCGGTGGAAGAGTTTTTGCGTTTTCCAAGCACTCGAATAAGAATCTACAGAAGATTACGAATCTCTAGATACCACTTATCCTTCACGACTCTCAAGAAAAACATCTCAAATATGCTTTTGAAAATCGTCATTTTTCCAGTCTATTTTGCGCGAATTCATTGCCCTCTCCGAACTCGGACCCAACTTATGATACTCTATGTCAAAATCCGACACACTTAGTTTATTCAAGGAAAAACGGCTGAGCACTCTGTTCATGAATACACGTTCAGACCTTTTTCGAATAATTTTCATTTTACCTTTGTGAAATTGATGGAGTTGAAACAATATTCTTTGGGTTTATTTTTTATGGAAAAATTATTTTCGATTCATATACAAGGTGTTACATGGAAGCTTTATCGAATAATGCTTATACTACCTTTGTGGAATGCACCGATTGCGATCGATTGATATACGAGCTGTGCACTTTGGAAGCACTGACTTTCACCAGAGTCTTTCTTCGAGAGTTTTTCCTTCTGCATTTTTTATGGAAAAAGCACCCACTGCGAATCGATTATATAGTGGGTGTCCGATATGCATTTTTCTTCATGTTTTTTCGCGTATGGGATCTAATTTCGATAAAATGTCATACAGGGTGAATGATTTACAATGAATTTGCGATCATGTGATATATGGGGTGTGCAATTTACAAGTTATTTTGCTGATTTCGATAAAATGTCATACAGGGGGTGTGCAATTTACTTTTGAATGAGTTTACGTTCGGGTGATATACATAAAAGCCTAGGGTGTGCAATTTACAAGTTCTTTTTTGATCTTTTTTGCGCTTTTTCGTGTTTTGTATTTCTCCGGGTTGTTTCAAGCGTGACTTTCGAGTTTTTTTGTGCGCTTTCAAGTTATATGTATTCGTTCGGGTTTTTTCAGGTTCCTTTGGATTCTTTGTGTAACTTGGGTTTCTTTCGTGTTCTCTCGCGTTGTTTCGTGTAATTTCGGTTTCTTTCGTGTAACTTCGGTTTCTTTCGTGTTTCTTCGGATTCGTGTTTTTCATGTTTTTCGCTTTCAACGGGTTTTTGACGTGTTTCGTGTTTCTGCGCGCTTCATTGATGTATGGGCCCTATTGATCTATGGTCTATATTGATCTATGGTCTATATTGATCTATGGGCCAATTGAACTACTGGCCTATTGAACTGCTGGCCTATTGAACTACTGGCCTATTGATCTACCCACTTACTAGTCAATATAATAAAAGCGATAAGATCGGGAACCAGAGGAAAACATGGAAAATGGTCCCGTCAGGGACCCGGAAAGCGTAGCTTTCTTGAAACAGATCGGAAAGGCGTATCCTCCTTTAGGAGAAGCGACCAAGAAAAACCCCCCGGGCGCTCTTAAAGTGCCCGAAATTTTCAAACGAAAATCGCGAAATCGGCCATTTTCGCGAAATCGCCCAGAGGCGAAAAACAGGCGAAAGTACTCCTATGAAGCCGGAGCATCTCGCGGGGAGGGGGGGTCGCTTTTTCTGGACGAGGAACGTCCGCATGCGTGGCTACGAGCTCAGCCGCGGAGCCTCTCGAAATCTATACGAAAATTTGCATATAAAACGGCAATTTTTAGACTCGCGACTTCCCTGAAACGTCAAAAACCACACCTACGATTTCACTCCGTGCCGGTCGAAAACGATATAAATCGCCCCGCGATCGGTAGAAAACTATTCTTCATTCCAAATTCGGCAATTTTCTCGAAAATTCGAGGAGAACTGTCACAATTTCTCATACGATTCCGATGATAGCCGAACGCGAGCTCCAAATTTGAAAATACGGCATCAATTTCTCGCTCGATATGGGCGGTGGAAGATTTTTTGCCCTTTCCAAGCACTCGAATAAGAATCTACAGGAGATTCCGAATCTCTAGATAAACTTACGCTTCACGACTCTCAAAAATAGTACCTCAAATATGCGTTTGAAAATCGTCATTTTCCAGTCTATTTCGCGCGAATTCATTTCGTCCATCTTGAAGTGATATATTCTTTCGATGTTCGTTCGAGCAAACCGGTCAGTTTTAGTGACGGGGTGTCATAAAACGTCAAACGACGAACGAGGAATAGATCATTCAAGTATAAAATTGGTGGAATTGGACCGTTATGAAAGGTAAAGAAATATTATGCGATATTATATTCATAACAAGGTTGTAAATTTTACTAAGGAAATAATCAATGAATACATAACCTTTATGGTTCCTCTTCAATGAAGATTTTTTTTTAGTATCCGTATGTGTCTCTTGAAGGAGAATAATCTCAGCACCATAGTCCTTTGTTAGTTTAGAAATATAGCGACTCTTGTCTTCATAACGATTTATTATGCTTTATTTTCAGTAAATAATATCAGGAATATCAAGGAATAATAAAATGGATGTCAATACGACATATTTTGTAAACACGATTTTTAAGTTGAAAAATTAGCTCGAAATTGGTTCAAAGAGAGGTTCTCAGGTATTTATTCGATTATAAGTCAAAGATAAATCAATCAAGCTTATCGATTCACTTCAGTTATCTCTCAAGAATGAACGAATAAGCGAAATATGAATATATACTTCATACATGTAAACAACGGATATTCTCAAAAGAACCTTCAAGCAGGTAGGATTTTCCTCTCATAAAGTGTAACCCTTCTTTTAATTCTGTCAAACGGCCTCAGAAATCACGGATAGAACGAGATTTTACGTTTTGAATTTGCTAATATTCATTCATTCCATTCTGTCACAAGTTCCCCAGGGAGAAACCCGAACGGGTTTCGTGATTCAATCGTCTTGAAATCATAGACCTTGAGGCAATTGTATAGAATCACAGAATAAATAGTTGGTAAACGCAAAACTTCCGATCGACGATCGGATCTACTCGGTTCACGAAATTCTAAGTTCCCTGTTACATCTTCTGACCATTATCGAATAATTTTTATTTTATCTTTGTGAAATTCACCGATCGCGAGTCGATCGAATTGAAAGGATATTACTTTGGTTTTTTTTTTATTGGAAAAAGCACCCAATGTGATTCAATTGTATACAGGGTGTCCCATGTGCGTAATCTATTATTAACAAATACTTTCCATCGAGTTATTTCGGCTGTTCGACTTACGGGTTCTTAATTCGAATAAATATTTTCGATTCATATACAGGGTGTCAGATCCGAGTAGCGCTGACATTCACAAGAGTTTCTCTCAAATTTTCATGCTTTTCCGCGTAAGGGAGCTAAATTCAATGAAATCTCATACAGGGTGTGCCATTAACAATGATTTCGCGATCGATTGATATACAGGGCGTGCAATTTAAAAGTTTTTCCATTATTTTTTGCACGCTTTCGTTTTTTTGTGTGCTCCCTCGGGGTTTTAAGCTTTTCTTCGAGTTTTTTTTGCCGCGCTTTCGTTGATTTTGTGCTCCTTCGGGGTTTTTTGATTTTCTTTGGATTTTTTTCGTTCTTTCGTGTTACTTTGGGTTCTATCATGTTCTTTCGCGTTTTTTCGTATTTGGTCGGGTTCTTTCTTGGTGGAATGCACTGAACTTGAAACGATAGAGTTATAAACGATATTCTTTCGGTTTGTTTTTTATGATGAAAGCACCCACTGCGAATCAATTATATACGGGGTGTCCCATATGCATTTTTCTTCAAGTTTTCTTGAGAGCTGATTTCGGTATAATGTCATACAGGGTGTGCGATTTACAATGAATTTGCGATCGAGTGATATACGGTGTTTGCAATTTACAAGTACTTTTGTGTTTCGGGTTTTTTTCAGGTTCCTTTAGATTTTTTGTGTTACTTGGTGTTCTTTCGTGTTTTCTCGCGTTGTTTCGTGTAATTTAGGTTTCTTTCGTGTAACTTCGGTTTTTTCGTCTTTCTTCGGATTCTTTCGTGTTTTTCGCGTATTCTTCTGTTTTTTCCAGTACTTTCATGTTTTTTCGCTTTCATCGGGTTTTTTGACGTGTTTAGTGTTTCTGCGCTCTTCATTGATATATGGGCCCTATTGATCTATGGTCTTTATTAATCTATGGTCTATATTGATCCATGAACCAATTGAACTACTGGCCGATTGAACTACAGGCCGATTGAACTACTGGCCTATTGAACTACTGGCCTATGGATCTACGCGCCTACTGATCTACCCGCTTACTAGTCCATATAATAATAGCGATGAGATCGGGAACCAGAGAAAAAATCAAAATTGGTCCCGTCAGGGACCATTTTGACCCATTTTGACCAATTATGCATATAAAACGGCAATTTTTAGACTCACGACTTCCCTGAAACGTCAAAAACCGCACCTACGTTTTCCCCCCGTGCCGGTCGAAAACGATATAAATCGCCCCGCGATCGCTAGAAAACGTGAAATTTCCCATCTCTGGGTACCAATGTTCATATCCAGGTAGCGAGTCAAGGCCGCCAATTCTTCATTCTAAATTCGGCAATTTTCTCGAAAATTCGAGGTCAAGTGTCACAATTTCTCATACGATTCCGATGATAGCCGAACGCGAGCTGCAAATTTGAAAATCCGGCATCAATTTTTCGCTCGATATGGGTGGTGGAAGATTGTTAGCTCCTTCCAAGCACTCGAATAAGAATCTACAGGAGATTCCGAATCTCTAGACAGCACCTACGTGAATACACGTTCAGACCTTTTTCGAATAATTTTCATTTTACCTTTGTGGAATTGATGGAGTTGAAACGATATTCTTTGGGTTTATTTTTTATGGAAAAATTATTTTCGATTCATATACAGGGTGTTACATAGGAGCTTTATCGAATAATGCTTATACTGCCTTTGTGGAATGCACCGATTGCGATTGATTGATATACGTGCTGTGCACATTGGAAGCACTGACTTTCACCAGAGTCTTTCTTCGAGAGATTTTCCGTCTGAATTTCTTATGGAAAAAGCACCCACTGCGAATCGATTATATAGTGGGTGTCCCAAATGCATTTTTCTTCATGGTTTTTTCGCGTATGGGATCTAATTACGATAAAATGTCATACAGGGTGTGCGATTTACACTGAATTTGCGATCGGGTGATATACGGGGTGAGCAGTTTACACAATGTCATACAGGGTGTGCAATTTACAAAGAGTTTACGATCAGGTGATATACGGGGTGTGCAATTTATAGATGCTTTTGTTTCTTTGGGTGCTTTCGTTGTTTTTTTATTTCTCTGGGGTTTTTCGCGCGATTTTTTGAGAGCTTTCAAATTATATGTATTCTTTCGGGTTTTTTCAGGTTCCTCTGAAGTTTTTGTGTTATTTGGGGTTCTTTCGTGTTTTCTCGCGTTGTTTCGTGTAATTTCTGTTTCTTTCGTGCAACTTCGGTTTCTTTCGTGTTTCTCCGGATTCTTTCGTGTTTTTTCGCGTTTCTTCGTGTTTTTTCCAGTTCTTTCAAGTTTTTTCGCTTTCAACGGGTATTTTGACGTGTTTCGTGTTTCTGCGCGCTTTATTGATGTATGGGCCCTATTGATCTGTGGTCTATATTGATCTATGGTTTATATTGATCTATGGTCTATATTGATCTATGGTCTATATTTATCTATGGTCCATTATGATCTATGGTCTATATTGATCCATGGGCCTATTGATCTACCAACTTATTAGTCAATATAATAATAGCCATAAGATCGGGAAACAGAGAAAAAAATCGAAAATGGTCCCGTCAGGGACCCGCGGGGCCGAACCCGGGGCAATCTTAAAACAGATCGAAAAGGCGTATCCTCCTCTAGGAGAAGCGACCCCGAAACCCGCCCCAGGCGCTCTTAAAGTGCCCGAAATTTTCGAACGAAAATCGCGAAAATGACGTTTTTCGCGAAATCGCCTAAAGTGCCTCAGAAAAAAGGAAATAGGCTCCGAAGCCGAAACGCCCAGCGTCCCGGACTCGCCACATATTCCGAGAGCGAGGACGTCCGGTTTCCTTAGAACCCATTAGAACTCCGGAGCCCCCCTATTTCTAGGCTGAAATTTCGTAAGTAAAACGGCAATTTTTTGTTTCGCCAGCCCCGCGAAACGTCAAAATCACCCATTATGCTTTCGCTCACTGCGGGCGATACAAGCCTCAAAACTTATTTTCGGCGGTAGAAAATGAAACTTGAGGAAATTCCCCATCTCTGGGTACCAATTTTCATATCCAAGTAGCGAGATAAGGCCGCGAATTCTTCATTCCAAATTCGGCAATTTTTACGGTGAAATGAGGCAAAATGTCACAATTTCTCATACGATTCCGATGATAGCCGAACGCAAGCTCCAAATTTGAAAATACGGCATCAATTTTTCGCTCGATATGGGCAGTCGAAGATTTTTCAGGCCTTTCAAGTGCTCGATTAAGAATCTACAGGAGATTCCGAATCTCTAGAGTTCACTCTTGTTTCACGAATCGCGAGAAAAACACCTCAAATATGCGTTTGAAAATCTTCATTTCAGGCTCTATTTTCGCGCTAATTCATTTTCGTCCTCGAAGAATGCACACAGATCGCGATGAATCGCTATACAGGCTGTGCTATCTCGAAAAAATCGCTATACAGGCTGTGCTTATGGAAAGCACTGATTTTCACCAGATTCTTTCTTCGAGAGATTTTCCGTCTGAATATTTTATGGAAAAAGCACCCACTGCGAACCAATTAGAGAGTGGGATCTAATTTCGATAAAATGTCATACAGGGTGTGCGATTTACAATGAATTTGCGATCATGTGATATACGAGGTGCTCAATTCACAAGTTGATTTGATGTTTTTCGCGAAAATTCGAGTTTTTTGTGTTCCTTCGGGGTGTTTTGGTTCTGAATTCGATAAAATATATTCGATTCATATACAGTGTGTCAGATCTGAGTAGCGCTGACATTCACCAGAGTTTTTCTCTAGCTTTCGTGCTTTTCCGCGTAAGGGAGCTGATTACGATAAAATGTCATACAGGGTGTGCAATTTACAATGACTTTACGATCGGGTGATATACAGGGTGTGCAATTTAAAAGTTCTTTCATTATTTTTTGCATGCTTTCGGTTTTTTGTGCTCTCTCGGGTTTTTAAGCTTTCCTTCGAGTTTTTTTGCGCGCTTTCGCTGATTTTGTGCTCCTTCGAGGTTTTTGGTTTCCTTTGGATTTTTTTCGTTCTTCCGTGTTACTTTGGGTTCTTTCATGTTTTTTCGAATTTGGTCGGGTTCTTTCTTGGTGGAATACACTGAACTTGAAACGATATTCTTTCGGTTTCTTCTTTATGATATAAGCACCCACTGCGAATCAATTATATACCGGGTGATTCATATGCATATTTCTTCAAGTTATCATGTTTTTCCACTAGTGGAGGCTAATTTCGATAAAATGTCATACAGGGTGTGCTATTAACAATGAATTTGCGATCATGTGATATACGGGGTGAGTACTTTACAAGTTCTACTGTTTTTTTGCGCGCTCTCAAGTTTATTGTGTTCCTTCGAAATTTTTATGGAAAAGTTATTTTCGATTCATATACGGGGTGTTACATAGGAGCTCCATAGAATAATTTCGATATTTTCTTCGTGGTATCCACTGAACTCGAATAGATGGAGTTACAACGATATTATACTTTTTTTTTCACTGCTTATCAATTGTATACTGAGTGTCTCATATGCATTTTTCTTCAAGTTTTCTCGCTAATGGTAGCTGATTTCGACAAAATGTTAAACAGGGTGTGCAATTTAGAAGTACTTTTTTTTTTTGCGCTCTTTCGGTTTTTTGTATTTCTCCGGGGTGTTTCGCGAGACTTCGAGTTTTTTTTGCGCGCTTCAAGTTATATTAATTCTTTCAGGTTTTTTCAGTTTCCTTTGGATTCTTTGTGTTACTTGGGGTTCTTTCGTGTCTTCTCCCGTTGTTTCGTGTAATTTCGGTTTCTTTCGTGTAGCTTCGGTTTCTTTCGTGTTTCTTCGGATTCTTTCGAGTTTTTTCGCGTTTCTTCGTGTTTTTTCTGTACTTTCATCTTTTTTCGCTTTCAACGGGTTTTTTGACGTGTTTCGTGTTTCTGCGCGCTCCATTGATGTATGGGCCCTATTGATCTATGGTCTATATTGAATGGTGATCTATGGGCCAATTGAACTACTGGCCTATTGAACTGCTGGCCTATTGAACTACTGGCCTATGGATCTACGGGCCTATTGATCTATCCGCTCACTAGTCAATATAATAAAAGCGATAAGATCGGGAACCAGAGAAAAAAATCGAAAATGGTCCCGTTAGGGACCAGCGAGGCGTAGCCGAGCGAGAGGCCCGCAGGGCCGAACCCGGGGCAATATTAAAACAGATCGAAAAGGCGTATCCTCCTCTAGGAGAAGCGACCCCGAAACCCCTTCGGGCGCTCTTAAAGCGCCCGAAAATTTCGAAAGAAAATCGCGAAATCGGCGATTTTCGCGAAATCGCCGAAAGTGTTCCCAAGGGGGAAGATCTCACGGACGAACGGGGCCATTTCTCCGGCCGAGATCGGTCGGTTTTTCAAGAACAAGACATTCCTCATAATGTGGTACCGGTACGGACCGCGGAGCCCCTCGAAATCTATACGAAAATTATGCATGTAAAACGGCAATTTTTCGACCCGCGAGTACCGAGAAACGTCAAAAACCCCTATGATGCTTTCGCTCCGCGCGAGCGCTACCAGCCTCTAAACGCATTTTCGGCGGTAGAAAATGAAACTTGAGTAAATTCCCCATCTCTGGGTACCAATTTTCATATCCAAGTAGCGAGATAAGGCCGCGAATTCTTCATTCCAAATTCGGCAATTTATACGGTGAAATGAGGCAATATGTCACAATTTCTCATAAGATTCCGATGATAGCCGAACGCGAGCTCCAAATTTGAAAATACGGCATCAATTTTTCGCTCGATATGGGCGGTGGAAGATTTTTTGCGCCTTCCAAGCACTCGAATAAGAATCTACAGGAGATTCCGAATCTCTAGACAGCACCCGCTGTTCACGAATCGCAAGAAAAACACCTCAAATATGAGTTTGAAAATCGTCATTTCAGGCTCTATTTTCGCGCTAATTCATTTTCGTCCTTGAAGAATGCACACAGATCGCGATGAATCGCTATACAGGCTGTGCTATCTCGAAAAAATCGCTATACAGGCTGTGCTTATGGCAAGCACTGATTTTCACCAGATTCATTCTTCGAGAGATTTCGTGTTACTTAGGGTTCTATCATGATTTCCGCGTTTTTTCGTATTTGGTCGGTTTTTTTCTTGGTGGAATGCACTGAACTCGAAACGATAGAGTTATAAACGATATTCTTTCGGTTTGTTTTTTATGAAGAAAGCACCCACTGCGAATCAATTATATACGGGGTGTCCCATATGCATTTTTCTTCAAGTTCTCTCGCGAATGGGAGCTGATTTCGGTATAAAGTCATACAGGGTGTGTGATTCACAATGAATTTGCGATCGGGTGATATACGGGGTGTGCAATTTACAAGATAATTCGATTTTTTTTGCGCAAATTCGAGTTTTTGTGTTGTTTCGGGGAGTTTTGGATCTTAATTCGATAAAATATATTCGATTCATATACAGGGTGTCAGATCTGAGTAGCGCTGACATTCACCAGAGTTTTTCTCCAGCTTTTGTGCTTTTCCGCGTAAGGGAGCTTAATTCAATGAAATCCCATACAGGGTGTGCCATTAACAATGATTTCGCGATCGATTGATATACAGGGTTTGCAATTTAAAAGTTCTTTCATTATTTCTTGCACGCTTCCGGTTTTTTGTGCTCCCTCGGGGTTTTAAGCTTTCCTTCGAGTTTTTTTGCGCTTTTCGGTGATTTTGTGCTCCTTCGGTGTTTTTTCACGTGTGAAAGCTAATTTCGGTAAAATGTCATACAGGGTGTGCGATTTACAATGAATTTGCGATCGGGTGATATACGGGGTGAGCACTTTACAAATTCTTCTGTTTTTTTGCGCGCTCTCAAGTTTTTTCAAGTTTTTGTGTTCCTTCGGGTTTTTTACGGAAAAATTATCTTCGAAA
The DNA here is from genome assembly GCA_030674115.1 of Micraspis discolor. Classification (NCBI taxonomy): domain Eukaryota; kingdom Metazoa; phylum Arthropoda; class Insecta; order Coleoptera; family Coccinellidae; genus Micraspis; species Micraspis discolor. The sequence goes on from JARTUT010001372.1 coordinate 82,333, forward strand.
CATATACGGGGTGTTACATAGGAGCTCCATAGAATAATTTTGATACTTCCTTCGTGGTAATTACTGAACTCGAATAGATGGAGTTACAACGATATTCTTTTTTTTTTTTTCACTGCTAATCAATTGTATACTGAGTGTCTCATATGCATTCTCCTTCAAGTTTTCTCGCGAATGGGAGCGGATTTCAATAAAATGTCATACAGGGTGTGCAATTTACAATAAGTTTACGGTCGGGTGATATACGGGGTGTGCAATTTACAAGTACTTTTGTGTTTCGGGTTTTTTCAGGTTCCTTTAGATTTTTGTGTTACTTGGTGTTCTTTCGTGTTTTCTCGCGTTGTTTCGTGTAATTTCGGTTTCTTTCGTATAACTTCGGTTTCTTTCGTGTTTCTTCGGACTCCTTCGTGTTTTCTCGCGTTTTTCCGTGTTTTTTCCAGTTCTTTCTAGCTTTTTCGCTTTCAACGGGTAATTTGACGTGTTTCGTGTTTCTGCGCGCTTCATTGATGTATGGGCCCTACTGATCTGCGGTCTATATTGATCTATGGTCTATGTTGATCCATGGGCCAATTGAATTACTGGCCTATTAAACTACTGGCCTATGGATCTACGGGCCTATTGATCTACCCGCTTACTAGTCAATATAATAAAAGCAATAGGATCGGGAACCAGAGAAAAAAATCGAAAATGGTCCCGTCAGGGACCCGGAAAGCGTAGCTTTCCGAGCGGCCCGCTGGGCCGCTCGAAAGGAAATCTTAAAACAGATCGAAAACGCGTATCCTGTTCTAGAAGAAGCAACCCCGAAACCCACCCCGGGAGCTCTTAAAGTGCCCGAAATTTTCAGACGAAAATCGCGAAAATGACGTTTTTCGCGAAATCGCCTAAAGTGCCTCAGAAAAAAGGAAATAGGCTCCGAAGCCGAAACGCCCAGCGTCCCGGACTCGCCACATATTCCGAGAGCGAGGACGTCCGGTTTCCTTAGAACCCATTAGAACTCCGGAGCCCCCCTATTTCTAGACTAAAATTTCGTAAGTAAAACGGCAATTTTTAGTTTCGCAAGCCCCGCGAAACGTCAAAATCACCCATGAAGCTTTCGCTCAGTGCGGGCGATACAAGCCTCAAAACCTATTTTCGGCGGTAGAAAATGAAACTTGAGGAAATTCCCCATCTCTGGGTACCAATTCTCATATCCAAGTAGCGAGATAAGGCCGCGAATTCTTCATTTCAAATTCGGCAATTTTTACGGTGAAATGAGGCAAAATGTCACAATTTCTCATACGATTCCGATGATAGCCGAACGCGAGCTCCAAATTTGAAAATACGGCATCAATTTTTCGCTCGATATGGGCGGTCGAAGATTTTTCAGGCCTGCCAAGTGCTCGATTAAGAATCTACAGGAGATTCCGAATCTCTAGAGACCACTCACGTTTCACGAATTGCGAGAAAAACACCTCAAATATGCGTTTGAAAATCGTCATTTCAGGCTCTATTTTCGCGCTAATTCATTTTCGTCCTTGAAGAATGCACACAGATCGCGATGAATCGCTATACAGGCTGTGCTATCTCGAAAAAATCGCTATACAGGCTGTGCTTATGGAAAGCACTGATTTTCACCAGATTCTTTCTTCGAGAGATTTTCCGTCTGAATTTTTATGGAAAAAGCACCCACTGCGAACCAATTAGAGAGTGGGATGTCATACAGGGTGTGCGATTCACAATGAATTTGCGATCATGTGATATACGAGGTGCTCAATTCACAAGTTAATTAGATTTTTTTCGCGCAAATTCGAGTTTTTTGTGTTCCTTCGGTGTGTTTTGGTTCTGAATTCGATAAAATATATTCGATTCATATACAGTGTGTCAGATCTGAGTAGCGCTGACATTCACCAGAGTTTTTCTCTAGCTTTCGTGCTTTTCCGCGTAAGGGAGCTGATTACGATAAAATGTCATACAGGGTGTGCAATTTACAATGAGTTTACGATCGGGTGATATACAGGGTGTGCAATTCAAAAGTTCTTTCATTATTTTTTGCATGCTTTCGGTTTTTTGTGCTCTCTCGGGTTTTTAAGCTTTCCTTCGAGTTTTTTTGCGCGCTTTCGCTGATTTTGTGCTCCTTCGAGGTTTTTGGTTTCCTTTGGATTTTTTTCGTTCTTCCGTGTTACTTTGGGTTCTTTCATGTTTTTTCGAATTTGGTCGGGTTCTTTCTTGGTGGAATACACTGAAATTGAAACGATAGAGTTGAAACGATATTCTTTCGGTTTCTTTTTTATGATATAAGCACCCACTGCGAATCAATTATATACCGGGTGACCCATATGCATATTTCTTCAAGTTATCATGTTTTTCCACAAGTGGAGGCTAATTTCGATAAAATGTTATACAGGGTGTGCTATTTACAATGAATTTGCGATCATGTGATATACGGGATGAGCACTTTACAGGTTCTACTGTTTTTTGCGCGCTCTCAAGTTTATTGTGTTCCTTCGGAATTTTTTATGGAAAAGTTATTTTCGATTCATATACGGGGTGTTACATAGGAGCTCCATAGAATAATTTCGATATTTTCTTCGTGATATCCACTGAACTCGAATAGATGGAGTTACAACGATATTATATTTAAGGTTTTTTTTTCACTGTTTATCAATTGTATACTGAGTGTCTCATATGCATTTTTCTTCAAGTTTTCTCGCTAATGGTAGCTGATTTCGACAAAATGTTAAACAGGGTGTGCAATTTAGAAGTACTTTTGTTTTTTTGCGCGCTTTCGGTTTTTTTGTATTTCTCCGGGGTGTTTCGCGAGACTTCGAGTTTTTTTGCGAGCCTTCAAGTTATATGAATTCTTTCAGGTTTTTTTCAGGTTCCTTTGGATTTTTTGTGTTACTTGGGGTTCTTTCGTGTTTTCTCGCGTTGTTTCGTGTAATTTCGGTTTCTTTCGTGTAACTTCGGTTTCCTTATAATAAAAATAATAATAAAGGGCCTTTATTATGTATTTTATAAAATACAATTCAGAGGTGGAGTTTAGTTTACGCTATTCCACTCAACCTCAATTTGACGATGAAGACCATAAAAAAAATACAACATAGATATAAAGCAATCAGTAAAAATAAACAAATCATGTACAAAATTAAAAAAAGAGATTTTTACTCAAAAACAAGATACATTTTATATGCAAGCAAATTAACATTATTGGCGTAATAATAAAAAAGCTCTCAAATGCTTCCTCATACCATTCACCGAATAACATTTAAAAAAGTTATGAAAGCTGTTATAAACACTAACCGCCTGATATGTGAAAGATCGCTGAAACACGGCCGACCTAAACCTTGGCAACATTAGCCGATCCCTATGTCTCACAGATACACCATGGGCATCACCGATAGCGATGGCGGGTGAGGACGTGTCCTCGGACCGCTCCGATAATATTCTAAGTTTGATGGATGTTGATGAGTTGCGTTGCAATTATTGTGGAAAAAAGGTGTGTGAATATGTTGAGTGCATGAAGTGCAGGGAAAAATTCCATCCTTCCTGTCTAATTCGAGCTGCAAATATGAAAAATGCTACCTGTCAGCATGAAAGGAACGTCGATCAAAGGTTGGATACTGGTGATATTGAGGTGGAAAAGAGGATGATGAGAATGGAAATAAGTTACCTGAGGGCCTTATTAGAAGAATCGCAAAGTAAAAATGAAATTCTAATGGAAAACAACCGATTATTACTTGAGAAAATGAATAATATCGAACAAGGTAAAAAAACCGAAAACAATATCAAAAAAGGAAAAACATATGCTTCAATTGATAATCATCAAAATAACGAAAACCTTCAAAATATAAATAACGGTCGCCAAACCGTTGCACAGAAACAGGATGAAAAAAACGCATCATACAGTTCTGTGCTCCAGGGTCAACCGTCATCTAGTATGTCAAAGTCAAACATGTCACAAATTGACAGTACCATAAACTCGAGAAATAAACAGAAACAATCTGAGGAAATGGAATTGATGAAAGCGAATTATGAATTGGGCGAGAAGCACAAAACGACAATAACGGCACATGATCAAAGAAGTGAATGGCTAATAGCTAGAGGAAGATCAACAAGAAGAAAAACGTTAACTTGTGAGGGGGCGAATCTCAATAAAGGAAACTCTTTGATACCAGAGCTGTGCCAAAGCATTGTGCTTAGTGCTCGTGAAAGCACTCTAAGCACTTTAGTGCTTCCGAGCACTGTGCTCGCGAGCACTTTTCAAAGGCTAGTGCTTAGTGCTTGTTTTTCGGAGCACTCTCGCGAAAATCTTAGTGCTTAATAATCCGCTAAGCACTAAGCCTTTCCGAATTCTTGAAGTAGGGTCAATATAAGCAGGTACGGTATTTGATTTTTTTATGTGCGCAAAGATAATACGATCGTTTTGAATTAATATTCAGTATCTCTTCAGTCACCATAGATCTGACTTTATGGTTATGAAGGCCATTTTAACGTTATCCAAACATTTTAAGAGTTCGAAATTGATCGAATGGATATTCTAGAAATTATTGCGAAAACCAAATTCCAGATGTTCATATCTGCTGAACTATCCGACGGATTTGGCCCAATTACGAACTTGATCGAGATATTTGAGATATTTTGACAATCTACATATTGTGTAAATATGAAAACTCAAGGTCATCTCCTTCGGAAGATAGAGAGTAAACGGCTGGCCGGCCGGCAGAGTACTCAAGTTTGAGCACGGCTTCTTTAACAGGAAGTCGAACCCAATCCTCAATTGAAACCATTTTCAATAATTACAAGCGTTTTGGCTAAACCATAGCATGCTGGTCCACTTGGAATAAGTGCGCAAAAAGAATCATTGTCTCAATACTAAACATGCAAATTTTAACCTGATCCCCTTTCCAAAAACGACTACCAAATAGGCCATCCCCGTGAATCGCCCTGTCTATGCTTGATAAGGAAAATATAAATATATACACCTAATTTTTTTCAGTACATTTTGGCGCGCTTATTCCTAGTGGAACAGCGTGCTATCGTTTTGCCCGAAGGTCTGTAATTTTCGAATATCGAGCCGAAAATGGCCTCAATCGATTGGGTTTGACTTCCTGATGAAGAATTCGAGGTCAAACTTGAGTATGTCCGGCCCGCCGGCCCTCCGGCCGTATACTCTCTATCTTTCTAAGGAAGGGACCTAGAGTTTTCATTTTTTCAGAATAGGTCGAGTGTCCAAATATCTCGGTCAAGTTCGTTATTGGGCCAAATCCATCGAATAGTTTAGCAGTTAATAACATTAATTTCTTGAATATTCATCCTATCAATTCGTCACTTAGAGAATATCTAGATAGCGTAAAAAGGAAGGAGTGTGCCAAATTTCGAGAAAATCGTCGCGAGAGAAAATTTTTTAAAAATTCCCAAAATGTTTTTTTTTCAATACACGATATCTCATAAGTTATTCGTCAGATCACAACAATTTAGGGCATTTATGCGGGGTATAGGTACCTAAAATATTTTTAAATTTCATCATCATAGCGTACAATCTCCAGAAGATATAAGAGTTTTTCTGAAAATGAAGTCACAGATCATGTTCTGATCGATCGTTTCCTTGTAGATACATATGTTTTTTAGACAAATTGCAAAACATCACAATAACTTGTTATGGTCAATGAGTGTTCCGAAACTCGGAACACTAACTTTCGGAACACTCATTGACCATAACAAGTTATTGTGATGTTTTGCAATTTGTCTAAAAAACATTCTAGACGGAGTTTTCCAAATTTTCCCCATAAGTTCCTTTTCAATTTGCTCAACAAACTAATATCAAGATCCTTTGTGTGTAAAACATAAGTTCGACTTTGCCCTGAAGAAGTAGAAATATATCTACGAAACGTTGGCATTAGTTGAATGTAGTTTTTGACCAATTGCTTTCCTCAAAATTCCATGAAAAATCAACCTAATATGTCACAGATTATATTTCTATCTATGAATTCACATCACATCAACTATAAATCTCTATGAGGGTGGTTTTAATTTTATGACAAGTTGTCATAATGAGTGAATATTGAGCCGATAATGAAACTAATTCTGTGGGTTCATTTTTATGACAAACATGTCTAAAATACTGGTGTGTGCAGTTGTCATATTTTGAATGGAAATGTCATTATGAATTTTGCGACAAGAGGACTATTTTTTTCCCAAATGTCTGTAATTTCTGAGTATCGAGCTGAAAATGATCGCCATCGGTTGGATTTGACTCGTGATGAAGAAACGGTGGTCCAATTCGAAAATGTTTGACTGAATATTCGCTATCTTCCGAAAGAGATGAGATAGAGATTCCATATTAATGGAATTAGTTTATTGTCCAAATATAAGTCAAGTTAGTTATTGGGCCAGACCTGTCCGATAGCTCAGCAATTATGAATCTGAAATTCGGTTATAATTGATGACACTCAACTACAACAACTTATATATGGTATAGAAATGTGGAAAGAATGCCAGATCGAAGAATTTGCTGAACTGTAAGTTCACTCAACTTCCATTTAAGATATATGTTTATTGATTCTTTCACACTCATTGTGCTGGCTGATTTTGAATCGCACTCTTTTTAAGTCTCAGAAAAGACTTCAGAACAAGCTCGTAAAAGCTCCTGATCTCACGTCAGTGCTTTCCACATTTTTTCAGTAATGTGTTCTCGCTTAGAAAATAATTGGTCCTCGATTATTAATTCAACTTTATGCATTGATTAGGAACAGCCATTCAGATTCAGTTCGACGAATAAGATTAACTAGTACCAGAATGCAAATTGAATGCATGCGTTTCACAAAACAAATAAAATGGCTTTTGAGTTTTTCCCGTTCTCGAAATCATAATTTTAGATATGTCGATGAAGCTAAAGAGTTCTCATTTCAATCAAACAACATTACATAAAATAGTTCCCACTACAGTGCTTAGTGCTCGAAATATTCAATTACTTTTGCAAAAGTGCTCGGTAATCCGGAGCCTTCTGTCGAAAGCGGTGCTTAGAACTCGAGACTCGAAGCCTTTTTTTTCGAGTGCTTAGGGCTTAGTGCTCGAAGCACTTTTTTTCGGTGCTCAGCACAGCTCTGTTTGATACAAGGAGCAATCAAGCGAAATTGGATATATGTTGGCAAGGTTGCAGGAAGGGAAGTAACAGAGAAAGATATAGTAGAATTCCTGAAAGATGTGGATAAAACTGGTGATGTAGTGGTGAAGAAATTAAATACTAAAGGACAAAACTCTGCGTTTAGTGTCGGTATAACAAATAAGGAGGTTTATGAGGCGATTTTAATGTGAAGTTCTGGCCACAGGGCATTGTCCTCAGAGAGTTTACATTCGATAAACATTTTTTTCGGAAACCAGGGAAAACAAAACCACAGAATAGCAAGAAAGGAACCAAATAAAGATTCAAGAAGGAAACAGGAAATATGTCTGATTCACCAAAATGTTTGCTCTTTAAACAACTCGATTGATCGTGTTGAACATAGTGTAAATAGCCAAGTTCCTGATTGTAAAATTATATGCATAACAGAACATTGGCAAACTAGGGATGCGTTAGAGAATATTTCAATAAAAAATTTCAAATTGGTAGCAAGTTACTGTAGACCTGAAGGCTATGGAGGAGCAGCAGTTTATCTACATCAATCAATTGTAGGAAAAGAGAGAAAAACTTATCTCATTTGTCAATACAGGGTGAGTTCGAGTGTGCTATGGCGGAATGTGTATTGAATTCAGAAACTTTCTTAATATTTTCAGTATATCGTCCTCCTGGTGGAAACATCAAAGTGTTCATTGATAGAATGGATGAAATGATAACTGAAGCATTTAGAGAAAACAAAACAATCATAATCGCAGGGGATTTTAATATAGAACTAAAAGCTGATAACAGGCAGAAAACAGAATTTTTAACATTAATGAGTTCCTTCAATTTGTCTAAAACAATTGATGATTATACACGAATAACAGAGCGGTCTAAGTCTGGCCTTGATAATATCTTCACGAATATGGAAACTTGTAGTTCTGAAGTATTAGAATTTCATGTTTCTGATCATAAAGAGCAAAAAATTAATATTTTAAATTATACTACCACTAAACCTGGTAGAAAGTATAGTAGATTTTTTCACTCAACCTGCAAAAATACTTTTGTAACTAGACTTCTACAGCAAGATTGGAAATTGGTCTATGATGTAGATAAGGCAAATGTATGTGAACAGTGGCAACAGTTCATGTCCGTGTTTTATGGTGTTTTCTGTGAATGTTTTTTACTTAAACTAGTTAAAAACAGGAAACGGAATGTTATTCCTCCAAATCAACAAATAATTGAATTAAAAAATCGTTTAGACATTTTAAGGAGACTAAGCAGAGAAAATGCTGAATATTGCGAATCGTATAAAAATCAAAAAAAGGAATATGATAACTTACTCAAAACTTTAAAAATGGAAAATTATGAGCAACGGATAAATAGTTCAGACAATAAAAATAAAACCATGTGGGCTGTGTGTAATGAAATCAGGGGTAAAGGTAAACGGCAAAATGATTGTCAAATAGAGGGAGAAGCTCTGAGTATAGCAAATAAATTCAATCAATATTTCAACAATATTGCATTAGAAATGTTAGAAAAAATAAAAGATACAAAATTTGATGTAACCCAACTAAAAGAAAACAACAGATCAATGTACTTAATACCCACAGAACCAAAAGAAATAATAGAATTAGCAAGGTCCTTAAAAATAAGCTCAGTTGTGGAGAAGATGAAATACCTGTTAGCATAGTTAAGATATCAATCACAAGTACAAATGAAATTTTATCCTATATTATAAATAATTCCTTTAGAGTAGGCCTATTTCCTCAACAGTTGAAGCGAGCATTAGTCAGACCATTATTCAAGGAAGGTGATCAGAAGCTCATCGAAAATTACAGACCAATCTGTTTGTTATCAAGCTTCTCAAAGATCTTCGAGCTTGCAATGTGTTCAAGGGTAATAAAGTTTTTACATGAAACAGACTTCTTTGCGGAGAGTCAACATGGTTATTTAAAAACAGATCGACGCAAACAGCTATGTTTCAGCTTACAAAAAGCATAATTGATATGATAGAAAATAATGATATGGCATTAGCAATATTTTTGGATTTATCCAAAGCATATGATTCGATCAATCAGGAATATTTGCTACAAAAACTGGAAATATATGGAATTAGGGGGAAAAGTTAATAAATGGTTCCGATCATATGTATCTGAGAGGACACAAAGAGTCAAAATAACAACAAATGGTATCACTTTAAGATCTGACATGTTAGTTAATAAAACTGGGATAGCACAGGGAGCGTAGTTGGGCCTCTTTTTGTTCATAATATATTTAAATGACTTATGTAACATAGTGAAAAAGGTTGAAGAGAGTGTTGTAAATTTTGCTGACGATACTACCTTACTGATGGGAGCACGTGAAAAAGATGAATTAATTAGAATTGTAACAGACTTTTACACTAGAGCGGAAAACTGGTTTTCAGGAAACAAATTGCTATTGAATGCAAAGAAGTCAAATTTTGTAATCTTCAGTACGGAAAGAAAAGGAAAGAAAAGCCTAACAACATACAACTACATGGCGAAGAACATCAGATCTCAGAACATTCGAAATTTTTGGGAATATTTATCGACAACTTTTGAAATGGAGGGTGCACACTGATTATGTAAAACAGAAACTAAATAAAATTAACTTTGCAATCAGAACAACAAGTAAATACATGAATGAAAAAACTCTGAAAATCTTATATCATGCAAATTTTGAAGCAGTTCTCAAATATGGGATCATGTTTTGGGAATTGAATATAACCTGCAGGAAATTTTTGTTGTTCAAAAAAGAGTAATTAGAATAATTTATAAACTACCTTTCAGAAAGTCTTGCCGAGGCTTGTTCAGGGAAAAAATATTTTAACGGTTTGTGGATTGTATATACTGAGTGTTTAACTTTTTGATGAAAAACAAGGAAAGGTTTACAGGAAACAACATGAAATTCTGCTATAACACAAGAACTCTCGACTTCATTTTACCGGTGCATCGTCTGACTCTTACGGAGAGAAATCCTTCATATATGTGCATGAGACTATTTAATAAACTGCCAAGCGAAATTAAAGAGATCAGGAATATAAAGCAATTTCTCAAAAGATTAAAAGTGCTCTTAATAAATAGAGAACCATACAATTTGGTGGAGTTTTTCAATTGGTGATTTTTTGAGTTTTGGTGGTTTTTTTTTTGTGTACTTGGGGAATGTAAATGGTTAACTAATGTCATATATTTGACGCTATTTTGTTTGATGTTCGAATGTAGCTCACAATTGTCGATGTTATATGTAGAGATCATTCAAAATAAAGATTATTATTATTATTATTATTATCACCTCGAAATACCAACTTCTCACGCAAATATGAAGGGCCAGATGTTGACAAAATCCTACAGACCAAAGCAGTCAACTGCAAGACAAATAAAACATCAACTCTCAACCTTTTGAGTTGATTTATTCTACTTGAAATTCTTTCAAATTTTCGTAGACCAAAGAAGAATCGACAACACGCATTCTGGACTTTCTGCAGTCTGTACTTAGTGATCGAATCCAGGCAAGGATAAAACACAACGAATCCATAACTTAAGGATGACATAACGAGGGACTCGCAGAGGTATTTGCGCGAACTAAAACGCAAAATGCGTCGATACTTGTATAGATGTCTAAGAGCAAGAAACGACCTCCTTATCAACATCGAAACATGTTCAACAAATCTCATCCTATAGTCAAAGATAATACCTAGATTTCTACAGCTCTCAGCAAATGGAATTGATTCATCTCCAACTTTAAGTATAATCTGATCAGATCTGACCCGACTCCCCGATTAAAGAGCATTGAAATGCACTTCCGTGTACTCAGCTTAAGGTTGTTGGCGTTAGAGTACTCAGCTATCCTGGATAAATCCTCATTTATCCTCAAGACCGCATTATCGACGTCAGAGGAATGAAAAGATAACCGCAACTGCACATCGTCGGCATAAAAATACATTATTACGTGCATAACGACTTTATACATGTCGGCAATATATATCAAAAAAAGTAAAGGTCCCAGGATCGAACCCTGTGGAACACCAGAAGTGACAGAAGCAAAATCCGAACAACTGTCACCCACCCGAACCCTCTGAAACCTACCAAAAAGATATGATCTAAAAACCTCAAGGCATTCTCATCAAATCCATAAAAAGACAACTTGGCACATAAGAGCTCGTGGTCGAGGGTGTCAAAGGCTTTAGCAAAATCTAATAGGGTCAATATTGTTGTATTTCCCTCATCCATTGCCCTGAAGATGTCATCAGTAACATTCAACAAAAGGGAAGTTGTACCAAAACCCGCTCTAAAACCAGATTGATGAGCCGTGACAATATCAGATTGAGTGATGAACTCGTATATTTGCCTATACAATATTTTCTCGAGGACCTTTGACATACAAGGAGAATGCTTATTGGTCGGAAATCGCTTAGCTCCTCAGGATTCTTCAACTTAGGCAGAGGCCTGATGATGGAACACTTCCAAGCTATAGGAAGTACCCAGATTCTAAACAAACATTAACAATATGTGTAATGTAAGGTAAAGTGGTGTCAACTGAGAGCTTCAACATCCTTGAAGAGATACCATCACGTCCAACAGCATTCGACCCGAGACCAGAAACAATCATCTTCACCTCCTCCGGAGAAGCAAGTCTGAACCCGAAGACAGCACCGGGATTGAAGACATTAGAATTATAATAATCGGCCGTTCCAGGGCAAGAGTTTGGTTGACTGAATACGGAACCAAAATAATTATTTAGCTCATCGGGATTATTGAAACGATCGGGAATATTTACCTGATCTCTACCACTAATTGACTTGAATGCCCTCCAATAATCTTTAGACCCCAGAGATCCCGCACGACTCAAGAAAGAGGCCTTCTCCTTCCTCACAGCATCCGTTACGATGTTTCGGAGCTTCTTATAGCTGACATAATCACCAATTTTTCTGGTTCGCTTGTACCTGGTCAAGGCTTTATCCTCAGCTTCATCATCTCTCTAACAGTAAGAGTGATCCAAGGAGAGAAATGCTTAGTAATCTTAGACTCAATAAAAGGAGCATGCTTATCGAACACATCAATCAATTTTTGTTGAGCATGGAGATTTTAGATTCAATATTATTTTCATATAGGATGTCTTGAAAGTTAGCCTCCGACAAATCTTTCGTGTTTCTTCGGATTCTTTCGTGTTTTTTCGCGTCTCTTCGTGTTTTTTCCAGTACCTTCATGTTTTTTCGCTTTCAACGGGTTTTTTGACGTGTTTCGTGTTTCTGCGCGCTTCATTGATGTATGGGCCCGATTGATCTATGGTCTATATTGATCTATGGTCTATATTGATCTATGGGCCAATTGAACAACTGGCCTATTGAACTGCTGGCCTATTGAACTACTGGCCTATGGATCTACGGGCCTATTGATCTACCCGCTTACTAGTCAATATAATAATAGCCATAAGATCGGGAACCAGAGAAGAAAATCGAAAATGGTCCCGTCAGGGACCCGCGAGGCGTAGCCGAGCGATAGGCCCGCAGGGCCGAACCTGGGGCAATCTCAAAACAGATCGAAAAGGCGTATCCTCCTCTAGGAGAAGCGACCCCGAAACCACTCCCGGGCGCTCTTAAAGTGCCCGAAGATTTCGAAAGAAAATCGCGAAAAACGTCATTTTCGCGAAATCGCCTAAAGTGCCCCGGAAAAAAGGAAATAGGCTCCGAAGCCGAAACGCCCAGCGTCCAGGACTCGCCACATATTCCGAGAGCGAGGACGTCCGGTTTCCTTAGAACCTATTAGAACTCCGGAGCCTCCCTATTTCTAGGCTTAAATCCCGTAAGTAAAACGGCAATTTTTAGTTTCGCCAGCCCCGCGAAACGTCAAAATCACCCATGATGCTTTCGATCCCTGCGGGCCCCTCCAGCCTCTAAACCCATTTTCGGCGGTAGAAAATGAAACTTGAGGAAATTCCCCATCTCTGGGTACCAATTTTCATATCCAAGTAGCGAGTCAAGGCCGCGAATTCTTCATTCGAAATTCGGCAATTTTTACGGTGAAATGAGTCAAAATATCACAATTTCTCATACGATTCCAATGATAGCCGAACGCGAGCTCCAAATTTGAAAATAAGGCCTCAAATTTTCGCTCGATATGGGCGGTGGAAGATTTTTCAGGCCTTCCAAGTGCTCGATTAAGAATCTACAGGAGATTCCGAATCTCTAGACAGCACCCGCGGTTCACGAATCGCAAGAAAAACACCTCAAATATGCGTTTGAAAATCGTCATTTTAGGCTCTATTTTCGCGCTAATTCATTTTCGTCCTTGAAGAATGCACACAGATCGCGATGAATCGCTATACAGGCTGTGCATTCGAAAAAATCGCTATACAGGCTGTGCCATTTGAAAGCACTGATTTTCACCAGATTCTTTCTTCGAGAGATTGTCCGTCTGAATTTTTTATGGAAAAAGCACCCACTGCGAACCAATCATAGAGTGGGATCTAATTTCGATAAAATGTCATACAGGGTGAACGATTTACAATGAATTTGCGATCATGTGATATACGAGGTGCTCAATTCACAAGTTGATTTGATTTTTTTCGCGCAAATTCGAGTTTTTGTGTTCCTATACAGGCTGTGCTATCTCGAAAAAATCGCTATACAGGCTGTGCTTATGGAAAGCACTGATTTTCACCAGATTCTTTCTTCGAGAGATTTTCCGTCTGAATTTTTTATAGATAAAGCACCCACTGCGAACCAATTAGAGAGTGGGATCTAATTTCGACAAAATGTCATACAGGGTGTGCGATTTACAATGAATTTACAATCATGTGATATTACGGGGTGCTCAATTTATAAGTAAATTTGATTTTTTTCGCTCAAATTCGAGTTTTTCGTGTTTCTTCGGTGTGTTTTGGTTCTGAATTCGATAATATATATTCGATTCATATACAGTGTGTCAGATCTGAGTAGCGCTGACTTTCACCAGAGTTTTTCTCTAGCTTTCGTGCTTTTCCGCGTAAGGGAGCTGATTACGATAAAATGTCATACAGGGTGTGCAATTAACAATGAGTTTACGATCAAGTGATATACAGGGTGTACAATTTAAAAGTTCTTTCATTATTTTCTGCACGCTTTCGGTTTTTTGTGCTCCCTCGGGGTTTTAAGCTTGCCTTCGAGTTTTTTTGCGCGCTTTCGTTGATTTTGTGCTTCTTCGGGGTTTTTTGAGTTCCTTTGGATTTTTTTCGTTCTTTCGTGTTACTTTGGGTTCTATCATGTTTTTTCGCGTTTTTTCGTATTTGGTCGGGTTCTTTCTTGGTGGAATGCACTGAACTTGAAACGATAGAGTTATAAACGATATTCTTTCGGTTGGTTTTTTATGATGAAAGCACCCACTGCTAATCAATTATATATGGGGTGTTCCATATGCATTTTTCTTCAAGTTTTCTCGCGAATGAGAGCTGATTTCGGTATAATGTCATACAGGGTGTGCGATTTACAATGAATTTGCAATCGGGTGATATACAGGGTGAGCACTTTACAAGTTCTTCTGTTTTTTTGCGCGCTCTCAAGTTTTTTGTGTTCCTTCGGGTTGTTTTACGGAAAAATTGTTTTCGAAACATATACGGGGTGTTACATAGGAGTTCCATAGAATAATTTTGATACTTCCTTCGTGGTAATTACTGAACTCGAATAGATGGAGTAACAACGATATTCTCTTGGTTTATTTTTTTAAAGCTAATCAATTGTATACTGAGTGTCTCATATGCATTTTCCTTCAAGTTTTCTCGCGAATGGGAGCTGATTTCGATAACAAATCATACAGGGTGTGCAATTTACAATGAGTTCACGATCGGGTGATATACGGGGTGTGCAATTTACAAGTACTTTTGTGTTTCGGGTTTTTTTCAGGTTCCTTTAGATTTTTTGTGTTACTTGGTGTTCTTTCGTGTTTTCTCGCGTTTTTCGTGTAATTTCGGTTTCTTTTGTGTAACTTTGGTTTCTTTCGTCTTTCTTCGGATTCTTCCGTGTTTTTTCGCGTTTTTTCGTTTTTTTTTTCCAGTACTTTTATGTATTTTTGCTTTAATCTGGTTTTTTTGACGTGTTTAGTGTTTCTGCGCGCTTCATTGTTGTATGGGCTCTATTGATCTATGGTCTATATTGATCCATGGGCCAATTGAACTACTGGCCTATTGAACTACTGGCTGATGGATCTACTGGCCTATGGATCTACGGGCCTATTGATCTACCCGCTTACTAGTCTATATAATAAAGTAATAAGAACAGGGACCAGACAAAATTTTGACAGGTGGTCCCGTTAGGGACCCGGAAAGCAAAGCTTACCTTGCGGCCCGCAGGGCCGCTCGAGAGGGTATCTTAAAAAAAATCGAAAAGGCGTATCCTCTTCTAGGGGATGCGACCGCGAAAATCCCCCCGGGCGCTCTTAAAGTGCCCGAAATTTTCGAAAGGAAATCGCGAAAATGACGTTTTTCGCGAAATCGCCTAAGAAAAAAGGAAATAGGCTCCGAAGCCAAAACGCCCAGCTTCCCGGACTCGCCACATATTCCGAGAGCGAGGACGTCCGGTTTCCTTAGAATCCATCAGAACTCCGGAGCCCCTCTATTTCTAGGCTTAAATCCCGTAAGTAAAACGGCAATTTTTAGTTTCGCCAGCCCCGCGAAACGTCAAAATCACCCATGTTGCTTTCGCTCAGTGCGGGCCCCTCGAGCCTCTAAACGCATTTTCGGCGGTAGAAAATGAAACTTGAGGAAATTCCCCATCTATGGGTACCAATTTTCATATCCAAGTAGCGATATAAGGCCGCGAATTCTTCATTCGAAATTCGGCATTTTTGTCGATAATTCGAGGAGAAGTGTCACAGTTTCTCATACGATTCCGATGATAGCCGAACGCAAGCTCCAAATTTGAAAATACTGCATCAATTTTTCGCTCGATATGGGCGGTGGAAGATTTTATGCGCCTTCCAAGCACTCGAATAAGAATCTACAGGAGATTCCGAATCTCTAGAGACCACTCACGTTTCACGAATCGCAAGAAAAACACCTCAAATATGCTTTTGAAAATCGTCATTTCAGGCTCTGTTTTCGCGCGAATTCATTTTCCTCCTTGAAGAATGCACACAGATCGCGATGAATCGCTATACAGGCTGTGCATTCGAAAAAATCGCTATACAGGCTGTGCCATTTGAAAGCACTGATTTTCACCAGATTCTTTCTTCGAGAGATTGTCCGTCTGAATTTTTTATGGAAAAAGCACCCACTGCGAACCAATCATAGAGTGGGATCTAATTTCGATAAAATGTCATACAGGGTGAACGATTTACAATGAATTTGCGATCATGTGATATACGAGGTGCTCAATTCACAAGTTGATTTGATTTTTTTCGCGCAAATTCGAGTTTTTTGTGTTCCTTCGGTGTGTTCCAGTTCTGAATTCGATAAAATATATTCGATTCATAAACAGTGTGTCAGATCTGAGTAGCGCTGACATTCATCGGAGTATTTCTCTAGCCTTCGTGCTTTTCCGCGTAAGGGAGCTGATTACGATAAAATGTCATACAGGGTGTGCAATTTACAATGAGTTTACGATCGGGTGATATACAGGGTGTGCAATTTAAAAGTTCTTTCATTATTTTTTGCACGCTTTCGGATTTTTGTGCTCCCTTGGGGTTTTAAGCTTTCTTTCAAGTTTTTTGCGCGCTTTCGTTGATTTTGTGCTCCTTCGGGGTTTTTGAGTTCCTTTGGATTTTTTCGTTCTTTCGTGTTACTTTGGGTTCTATCATGTTTTTTCGCGTTTTTTCGTATTTGGTCGGGTACTTTCTTGGTGGAATGCACTGCACTTGAAACGATAGAGTTATAAACGATATTCTTTCGGTTTGTTTTTTATGATGAAAGCACCCACTGCGAATCAATTATATACGGGTGTCCCATATGCATTTTCCTTCAGGTTTTCTCGCGAATGAGAGCTGATTTCGGTATAATGTCATACAGGGTGTGCGATTTACAATGAATTTGCGATCGGGTGATATACGGGGTGAGCACTTTACATGTTCTTCTGTTTTCTTTGCGCGCTCTCAAGTTTTTTGTGTTCCTTCGGGTTGTTTTACGGAAAAATTATTTTCGAAACATATACGGGGTGTTACATAGGAGCTCCATAGAATAATTTTGATACTTTCTTCGTGGTAATTACTGAACTCGAATAGATGGAGTAACATCGATATTCTCTTGGTTTTTTTTTTAAAGCTAATCAATTGTATACTGAGTGTCTCATATGCATTTCTCTTCAAGTTTTCTCGCGAATGGGAGCTGATTTCGATAAAATGTCATACAAGGTGTGCAATTTAGAATAAGTTTACGATCGGGTGATATACGGGGTGTGCAATTTACAAGTACTTTTGTGTTTCGGGTTTTTTTCAGGTTCCATTAAGTTTTTTGTGTTACTTGGTGTTCTTTCGTGTTTTCTCGCGTTGTTTCGTGTAATTCCGGTTTCTTTCGTGTAACTTCGGTTTCTCTCGTCTTTCTTCGGATTCTTCCGTGTTTTTTCGCGTTTCTTCGTGTTTTTTTCAATACTTTTATGATTTTTCGCTTTCATCGGGTTTTTTGACGTGTTTATTGTTTCTGCGTGCTTCATTGATGTATGGGCCCTATTGATCTAAGGTCTATATTGATCTATGGTCTATATTGATCTATGGGCCAATTCAACTACTGGCCTATCGAACTACTGGCCTATGGATCTATGGGCCTATTGATCTACCCGCTTACTAGTAAACATAATATTATATTAGTAGACTACTATTCTGAGTTCATAGAGATAGCTGAAATTTCAAATCAAACAAGTACAAAAGTTATCGAAAGTATGAAAAAATATTTTCAGTTCATGGAATTCCCGAAATTATTGTCAGTGATAATGGACCCTGTTTTTCTAGTTCAGAATTTCATAATTTTAGTAGAAATTGGAAATTTCAACATATAACGAGTAATCCTCATTATCCTCAATCTAATGGGCAAGTCGAAAGATTTGTTCAAACCCTAAAAAACATCATTATAAATTCAGAATCTTCGAAAAGTGATATAAATTTGTGTCTATTAGATTTTAGAAACACACCTATATCATCTAATCTTCCAAGTCCAGCACAATTAATGTTTAGTAGGAGATTAAGGACAAATATACCTATTTCTCTAGTTCTTTCGAAGCCTAGATCACAAAATCAAAATAAAATAAAAAAGGAATTAATTGAAAGGCAACATGAACAGAAAAGATATTATGATAGAACAACAAGAAAAGGCTGTGAATTTACTCCAGGGGACATAGTCAAGGTAAAGAATTTTGGTAAGGGAAATAAATGGTTGAATGGAAAAATAATTGAAAAAATTAATTTAAGAACATTCAAAGTTAAATTGTTTCAGGGCAAAATAGTGATAAGAAACAGAAAATTTCTAATCAAAGTTCGCAGTAATAATAAAATAAGTTTTGAAAATGATAGATTTAAGTATGATGATTTACCCAGTGAAGTAAAAAATAATTGTTCATTTAATAATTCTAATAATGGCACATCTAGCAATGCTAATGATAGTGATATTGACGACGATGTCATATTTGTCCCACAAAGGACTAGAACAGGTCGTATTATTAATCCTCCTAATAGATTAAGGTATTGAATTTTATTTTTATTTATGTAACAATTATTTGAATTAGAGTTACTTTTGTAGTATAGTTTGTATAAGGCGATAGGGATAAAAAAAGAGAGGAAAAAAGGAAGATGTCATATAATGTTAAATAATCTTGAATATTTAAAATATATACAATCTTTTGTATAGTAGATGTACGCAAGTGTGATATCTGTACTACGCATGTAAATTAAGAAGTGATAATAAAAATCAGTCTTCTACCACCTCTCGAGATAAGTGTTTCATTGATCCTAAATAAATTAATTTAAATGAGACAATATAACATCACCAGTGTTGACTCATAAAATTAGCGCGAAATTCAAATATTTAGCGATCGCCTCAGCTTCAAATTCATGCTATAACAAAAGAACCGAACAGAAACAAAAACCGATAATCAAAACACGAAAGAACTCGATTATATTCCCTCGCTGAATTCTTGTCAATCTTTTCGGAAATATGACTTTCAAGCGTAAACAATAAATGAAATTCATACGACCTAAAGCCGCGTCCACACTATGTCGATCGACAATGTCGAACAAGTCTGGACGTGTCGCTAGACATTGTTGAGCGGTGTCGAGTCGAGTCGAACGCAACCCTGAATAGTGCTTACTGTTGTTCAAGTGTTTAACATTTTTATTGAAAATGAATTGGAGTGATACCCAAACGTCGAATTTCATTGAAATGTACCGTGATCGTTCTTACTTATGGGATTCAAGTGATGTTAACTATAAAAACAGAAACAAACGGCATGGTGGTTTGGTGGAAATTGCGTTGTCATTTGGCATTGAAAAAGTGGAGGTGGAAAAGAAAATTAGAAATTTGCAAAGCCAATTCGCAAGGGAGGAAAAGAATGAGAGCGAGTCGAGGAAGACCGGGACTGGCGCTGATGACGCCTATACAAGCAAGTAGTTTGCCTACAAAGCTTTGATGTTCTTGGCAGATAGGAACAAACCCAGGAACACTCAGGATACAGAGGTAGGCTAATTTGAGATCTATATTTTCATTTATCACTAATTTATTAATCAAAATTACAAAAATATGTCGAACTACTTATCATACTGGAAGTGAAGTTCCCCTTGCGGAGAAACAAAGTAGTCTGCAAACTTATCCCTAATATTCTGAGCTTCAATAGAACTTCTCCTTGGGATGGCAGGCAGCTTGCTTATCTGGCAAGTGGCTGGATCACACCTCCACAGGCCTGGAAATACTTCTCCTCTCTCAGATGATTCCCTATCCAACATACCATTTGAGCTGTAAACGTTTCTCGATTCGCTTTTCCTCAAGTAGTTATGCAAATGAACTGCAGCCAATGTCACTTTTGTTGCTTTCTCTGGTTCCAACAATAATGGTTTTCTGACTACTCGAAAACTGGAAGACATTATGCCAAATGCATTTTCGGAAACTCTTCGAGACCTACTTAGTCGGAAGTTGAATATTCTTTGTTTTGTTCTTTTATTATGCAATCCCGAGAATGGCTTCATAACATTACATGTAAATTTAAAAGCTTCATCTCCTACAAAGACGTATGGCATCGTAAAGCTTGATTGAGGTAAAGGGCGTGGCAGGGGAAGGTGCATCATGTTGTCCTCTAAACATTTTTTAAAAAACGTAGCATTGAAAACGCCATTATCTGAAATTCTTCCCTGGCAACCAACGTTTGCGTATATGAAATTTTAATTTGCATCAACTACAGCAAGCAATATTATGCTAAAAAACCCTTTGTAATTGCAAAATTCTGTGCCAGAATGGACTGGCGCTTGAATGCTTATATGTTTCCCATCAATGGCTTCCACACAGTTTGGGGAGTTCCACTTCTCATTAAAATATTTTGCAACACCTTCCCATTCCTCTGCATTTTGCGGCATGTGTAAAGAAACAAAAATTGTCTGAGTAGATTCAATAATAATTCGTTTTTTTTTTCATCAACTCAAATTAATATTGTCAAAAAATATTGAATTGTGTTTGTATAATTGTGTTTTCTAGGGATCACAAGAGGCAGAATTTGAGGAAGAACAGAAAGAAAATGATAATGAAGAAAGCGTCGAACAGTCACAGACATCAAATTCGAAAGACAACAATGAAAGTGCAAGTACACCACCGCCTCAAGACGGATTTACCTCCCCAAAAACACCAATTAAAAAGATCAACTTCTGCTGGCAGTGCACCGATCATGAATGAAGCGGTTAACTCATTGAGATCTATTGACTGTGGATTCATTTCTGTCATGGGAAGGCCACATAGATCAAGTTTGTAGAAGTTCAAACTCAGTCTGTTATAGTTTAAGAATACTTTCACAGTACCTGAATGAAAGTGGTCTGAGAACAATTTACTTCTCGAACTTTGAGTCAATCATAAGACATGGCTTTTTATTTATGGCAGTGTAAGGATCATTGAGGGGTTTTCATAGTTCAAAAGAGAGCATTAAGAATAATGTTTCTCTTCAAGAATACAGAGTATTTTGAAGCAAATTTACCATCACATCTTTATAATAACAGATATACTGACTATATCTATCCCATTCACAGAATGTCCATTATTGAAAAAGGACCAAAATATTCTTGTATGAAGTATTTTAACAGGCTACTGCAAAGAATAAAACAAATACTTGTAACGAAGTGGTTTTGTTTGCGTGGCGGAGACCCGTTGACCTTGATCGAGTCCAGCGAGATCACGCCGAGCGGTGGGGACACCGACCGATCATTCCCACCTCCATCTGCAGTGCGCACGACGTATGTGGTGGAGGGGACCGAGAATGGTATTTATAGGCGAGTCGAGCACTGGAACGGCAGTTCCTCGTACGGCGCGGAACTCAAAACAAGAGGAAAGCCTCTACCGTTTAGTGGGGAGGGTCCAGCCAGTGTTGTGAGTGCTGGTAGTGAGTTCAGTGGTAGGCAGACATACCAAGGTAGGAAAGGGGTATAGAGAGGGACCGGAGGACCATCTGTGGAGGACGAGATTCCAGGAGGTGAGTGTGAGGTTCGATCGTTGAGACCGAACGACGGCTGCAGGAGGGCGTTCAGGGCATCACGTCCTTTACGAGTCCTTTAGCCGGTATTGCGGATTCGACATCTGGGTGCCGAGATGGGCAAAGCTCAATCGTCCCTAGGTGGTTGACCGTTTTACCTCGGCGGACTCCTGCTGTCCATCTCTCGGAGCTGACGTTGATGTGCGAGATGGGCAAAGCTCAATCGTGCTGAGACCGAAGTTTTCCGTGGCGTGGGCTGCTGTGCGGCAGGCACTTGGTTCGACCTCGGCCCTGTCGTTGTCGCGGGTGAACGCGCGGTGGTGTGCGCATGCGCACACCATACCGCCGGTCACTCCGATTTGGGCTGGGCCTTGGCAGTTCTCTTCGAGGGGTTCTGTTGCGCGCGGACACTAGTTGCGCCGTGCGGAACCGTGCCCCAGGGACCCCCCTCCGCTTGGATGGTCCATGTTGGCCTGAGTGAGGCTTTGGTTTCCGCCCCCTCCCCTCTCGCTTTAACCCCGTGATATTATTATTTCTTTCACACGGCCTTAGTCACTTTCATGCATGAGCAATTTTCTGATGAGCGAATGCCTTATCTATTCTCTGCCTGATTCATTGGTATGCCTAACCCATTTTTATGCCTACGTCATTTTGCTTGCCTAATTCTTTCTGGTGCCTAATGCGTCGAGTAGCTCGCCACTGTGGTCGCTTTGTGTGCACTCTACTTGGGTGGGGGACTTGGGTTTTTAGAGGTTAAGGACTGTGAAGATTTTGTGATATAGATTAAGGACTGTTGTACCTGATACGAACTGTTGATTTGTTTTAAGGACTGTGAGACCCATTATTTTGGAATGTTTGTTTATTTGGTGTGAATAGAGAGTAATTTTTTAGTTAATCGCGTGTTTTATTGGTGACACCTCTACCTCCAACAGCTACCCACTTCATTCTCCACTGGAGTCTGCCTAGGCTCGAGCTTCTGGACATTCCGGAGAAGCTCGATAGGTGAGGGTGACGCCCTCAGAAGCAAATAGTCTGGCGCCCGAGTTTACTAATAAAGGAACTGCACGTA
Organism: Micraspis discolor; assembly: GCA_030674115.1. Lineage (NCBI taxonomy): Eukaryota > Metazoa > Arthropoda > Insecta > Coleoptera > Coccinellidae > Micraspis > Micraspis discolor. The sequence continues at coordinate 105,115 of JARTUT010001372.1, forward strand.
AGGGCGTTACATACTTAACCAAAAATGTTTCAAAAAAGAATTACACAAACTGTTACTTGGCATTGAAACATAATCAATTGATGAATTTTTGTGTGCAAACATGAAGTCAAATCAATTTATTTAACTTTCTTTTTATTTTGTATTCTAGGACATATATTTCGTTCTGATTATGTATTTATTTAATATGTGAGAATCTCAAAATAGATATTATTATTATTAATACTATTATCACCTTTAAGATTGACTCAACAACATTATACGCCAAAACATGTGGATTTACTGATAGTTCAAGGTGAATATTTTCCAAATTTGAGCGACTTCGATATAACACCTTTAGAAGATATACGTTAATATGAAATTAAATATCATTATTGTTGGATTGAAGATCTTTCCCGACACATCTCAAGTCAGCTCTCGAAATGCAAAAGGAAAAAAATGATATGTGACAGGTGTTTGAATTATCTTTCATCTCAGATAAAATTAAATGAATATATGAGTTGTGCCAAGAACTCAATAATGAGAAAGTTCCTTTTCCAAATAACGACCATGTTGAATTTCGAAATTTTGTTCACAAAAAAAATATCCCTTTATTTTATACGGAGACTTCGAATCAGTATATTACTTAGGCAATGCAATAAGAAAATTAGTGAAACTTCGTTCAAGTATCAGGAGCAATTACTGTAAGTTATTATTTAAAATGTACGTATAATGATGATTTTTCATGTTACTCTAGTTTTCGTGGTTAGAATTTCTTAGATTGGTTTCCTGATGAAATATATAAAATTGCTTTCTTTGCTCGTTTTCATATTAAACACATTGAAATAGTGTCAGACGCACCTAGAGAAGTTGGTAAAAATTGTCATATACATATGTAAGAAAAGCTTCAACATGAAAGATTAGTTAGTTAAAGATCATGATCATTTTTCTTCCGAAAATGGGCACAACAGCAGTGCAATCTGAATTTTCTCACACTCTCTTTTGTGGCCATAGTTTTCCATAATTTATAGAATTATGATGGACATTTCTTCGTAAAATCTCATTCACATCGAGGAAAAATCATTACTTTACCTATTAATAAAGAATATACATTTTGTTAACATATTTTCATCCGGAAACGAATCTCTAATTAAGATTTAACGATTTTTTTGAATTTATAGGCTTATGAGTGTTAAAAATTGCAAGAATTTTTTCACCCAACTCGACCTACTGAACCTACTCTACGCTCATGGATTGTCTACCTCATGTATCATCGCTTCATGATGATGTGTAAGTGTCAGTTGATCGATGAAAAATCAGCTCAAAAAAATAACAAATCATGTGTGATTTTCTCAATTTTTATTGCTCGAGTTTTTTTTTCAAATCCACTATTCTCTTCGAACTCCTCGTTACAAGTGAACCTGGTGTGACTAGTGCTCTATATTGCTTTTTACTGTCTATTTCAAGACTTATCTACTTTTATTTTTACAATCAAAGACATTTTTCTCTGCTCAAGACACCTATAATCCTCTCTTGAAGGTATAGTACAATTTTCTCAAATACACTTGTGAAACTGCATGACTTTATAAGTCCTTTAAACATCCCATTCATCTCATTAATTTTACACTAAAGTTACGCTCCATATTACATTCTCGACACCTCTAATTCATGTTTTGAGTCATATTTTTAATATTTTAAAATATTCTACGTCCAACCGCGTGCCAATTTTAGCTATCTTTTTCATGTCTGTTCTTTCGAAAATCACCTCTCTACGTTAACAATGAATTTCTCAATTTACTGCCAGATTCACTTGTAATTTACTCATTTTCACTCAAACGTATTTCACTCAACTTTTAGACATGTTCATCTGTTTATGATTAGACTTCTCAGGCCTTATAAGTTTCAGATATCTGTACGTGCCATGCTGGGATCATCATGGGATTCTGCAACTAGGATGTTCTCAATATTCATTCAAGATTTCTCGATAAGAAAAATAGTTACCAGAACCTTCGTTAGTCCTGGTTGGAGAAGTCACCTGATGATTCTACATTGATAGTGCACCTCGTATACTTAAGTATACACTATAAGGACTCCTTTTTCAACTTCTCAGTACTTATATTGCCTGATATCATTATTGTTCTCAACTAATCATATTTTATCATCTCAAATAATAATGTTGCCACTTTAATTCCAGTTTATGATAATTTTCTCTACATCTCACATCTCTTATTGTACAAATATTTCATCCCAATTCTTGAATTATCATATGAATTCTTCTGCTTTTCTAATATAACTATTATTACTGTAAGCGTTGATCATTCTATGATAAATCTCTCAATTAAGTTAGTATGATACAGATGCTTTCTTAAAGACTTAATCACTTCCTCAACTGCTCTTTATTTTATATAACTTTATCTCGTGTCAAAACTCATTTCATACAGTTCAACTCTTCACACATAATTATGTATTTCTATTTCTGTTTTTCTGATAGATTTGACAGGCTATCACTGTAACCGTTGTGAATCTTAATTATTCTTTCTCTTTAATCGCTCTGAAAGTCTGTCTTGTTACATTATAAACCTCAACATCTCAATTTATCAATAAAACCTTTTTCTTTCTGATTGTTTTGTTCTTAGAAAAAAGAATAGTTTTCAATATAATTTGCGTGCCGGGAGAGATTTAAAGAGGACTGTATATGCCCTTTCTTCTCTAATGTAAGACTCTTACGAAACAAAGATCTAACTGAATGAAAGCAAACGAACCAACGAATTACACTCACCCTCTTGGTCTTCTTGATTTTCCTGGTGTTGGCGAAGGACCCTTCTGGGATCCAGACTTGACAGGGGCCAGGTTGTCCAAGTCACTTCACACAAAGATGTCAGATGTCCTGTTCTTTTGTTTGCGATTGCGATAAAGTTTCAATAGTACACGGTTTTAACGAAGAAGTTCCTGCGATGGGAATAAACTTTAAAAAAATGTGAGTTTTCAACATGGAAGTACCTGCGGTCATTTCTTCAGTCGAACTGAACTACGTTACAATTTTTTCCCCTTATACACATGCGCACGATAATGGTGCTATTAGCGCAATTCGTTGGCTACAATTTTAGTATTATGAATAAACTTAAGAGTCGTACATTGATTTGAATGCAAATAATATAATTAATAAAGAAAAATACCCAAAATTTAACATTACCAAATTGAATAATGCGTAAATACGGAACACTGATAGTAGACAGTTTGGAATAAATTCAAACTCTATCACTTTGTGTTTGATTGATGATGTCGCCACTTCTCTCAATATTCTTGACTCGAATAATTTCGGCAACACACATTACTCGATCTAGTCCTGCAGACAACGCTGTTTCGCAAGTAAACACAATTTTATGACTTTTCTATTGTGAAATATGATTCTACATTTTCTCAAGATAACTTCTCAATTATTATTTCACTCAATGCTCTTTCAACAACTACTTCATAATTGTAAATAGGCCAACTCTGTTTAAATGTAGTTAATTTATAAATATTTTAACTGCGAGTACCTATTTATTTTTTGAATGTGAACATTGTTCAATAAATATTTTATTTTACCACCTCTAGCTCAATCATTTGGTAATAGTTCTCCTTTAAGTAATAGCTAAAAATCTCATCACCCAGATTTTTGAACAATGACGTTTGGATGAATTGACCTCTACTTTAATCCTTATAATGTTTACAATCTAAAGAAGGAATTGTTTGACAATATATATTATATCTGAAACTCGAAATCAGAAAGACGAATAAATTAACCCAAGAATTATAGATTCTGAAAAATTTAATAGAAATTTTTAGAATTACATTCTTCATGAAATGCTGTCTTTGAGTACACATGTGGTTTGTTCAGAAGGAACGCATTTCTTCAAATTTGAGTCAAAGGCTTGCTCCACTGGACACGTGTGAAGGTTTAATGTCCACCACCATAACACTTTGGAGCAAGAGTAATACTGGTTGCATTTTGGCGCTGGATAATTTCCAGAACTCGTTGATTCACACTGAAAACAGAAATATTATGACAAAATAACAAATCAGAAATAAAAACATCATTATGTGTCTAAATGAAATCCTACCTCGAACAGGGTGTTTTCTTATTGATTATCTATAGTTATGAGCTCAATTTAAGAAAAAAGTTTCATATGAACAGATGTCCTGTAATTCGTACCTTTAGAAATAAAAGTTTTCAAAAATATATCTTTTTTTCTTTAATATCTGCAATATATTCCTTTAAATGAGAATTATTTCTGAAGTAAATAAATATTTATTTCTCATTTCAAAAATTTCACATGTACTCATACAATTGTGAGGATATTCAAAAGAATGCCGTTCAAAAACACGAAATGAAAATTCTATTTATTTTTGCATAAATAGTCATCTGAAGGATAAGTTTTCAATTTAATCAAAATTTCTTTCATATTTCTTACATATAGTTTATATAAATCAAAACCTTCAATTGTGGGGTCAAATTATTGAAAAGTGTCCCTACATATACAGGGTGAACCACGACGAACTGCATCGATCGATATCTCAGAAACTGAATGTAGGAAAAATTTGAAATTTTGGGAACTTGCCAGATGTCTTATTACCTATAGAGCTAAAATATTTTCATCTATTGGGCACTTCCAGTTATACCGAAAATACACCCTAAGTCGCTTATTTTAAATGGGATACCTTATATATTATTACATTTTTGGATTCTACTTAACATTTTAGGCAGATTTCATGTATCATGTTCTATCCCTAAGTCTGAGCGTTTTGGACATATTCAGGTTTTTATGTCAAAAATTACGATTGCAAGCCCTAACTTAATTATCAATTGTTCCTATAAGGAAGTCCTTTATACTTACTTTGGGTTAGATGTCTTGTTGAAAAGGACCTACTTCAATAGATTTTGTATAATACTTGGACAAATAATCATACAGAGTGTTCAAAAAAAAAAGATCTAGAATGAGATTGTGAAAACTGACAAAACTCGATTTTTTCAAATGGAAACCCCCCATTTTTATTATTTTGTAGCATTAATTATCAAAAATGAAGGTAACTTTGTATGAGGTTATCTATACCTAAAGTTTGAAGTTTTCGAAATATTGCCAATTTAATAGTTTTCTTTGGCAGTTTTGCATTTAATGTGTAAACAATTAGATCTAGGAGAGCCACGTTTGCAAATTAAATACATTTGCAATTTTCTTGTTCCAAATAATTAGCCATGACCTTTACTCCAGAAAAAAATTTACCACTCAATAACTCAATGAGCCAATCTAGATGATGAAACCATTAATCTATATACTCTACTATACAGGGTGGATCTTTGACCATTGCGTTAATTTCAACCATAGATTCTTTACGTCAAATAAACATTTTCTTCCTATAACATTTTTCCAAATTTGCCCCGTTCAAGATATATAGGGTGTTGAAATTTCATAAAATAATTGCATTTTCACCTGTAATATTCAAACGAAAATATCAATTGAAAGGATCTCTTGTAGAAGGATCTTGATAACAGTCATGCATAGTTTGGCATCATTACCTAGATTTATTCCATTTTTATGGGTTTTTCACTACTACCCTACAGATTGGTTATATCGCATGAAAAACAAATATCGCTTGAACTAAAGGTCCGTATCTTGTACTTCCTGGAATCATCAGTCTTTTTTGCAGCAAAAATCATTCATCATCTTTTATTTTAAATTGCATCTTTCTTGAATTATTTGAAGTTGAAAGGAATTAAATCGATATAATTTTGATGTTGAGATATTGTTGATGATGGAGCTCGTGTTGAATGATTATTTGGGCTATTACCATCATCTATTGTGGATGTAATGTTTTCCGACGTTTCGATAGACATCTTCTATCTTTATCAAGGAGGAAAAGTAAAAAACCTTTCGAAAATTATCAATTTTCAAAAAAGTCAATATGACAGAAGTCATGAAAGAAAAATGAACAATGTTATATACTCATCTGTGATATGATGATCTTTTTAAGTTGGATCGAACTATCGGCGTCCAAACTTCTGGCAGATCTATAGATGGAGCACTTATGGAATCTGGTGTTATTTTCATAAATGCTGCTTGTTACTGCAACATTCAGTATGGTTTTGTTTTATAATACGTTGTTTCTTCATTTCGAAATGATCGCTGAATCAACGGTCTATTTCATTCTTCATTTTTTAATTTCATTGTTGTTAAATAAATAAATACGTTGGGAAATCTTGGAACGGCATATGCGTCGTAAAACAGATTTTTCGGAGATTATTATTATTCTGCCACCTGAAAATTGTGGAAGTGAACGCTCGATTCACGGAAACAAATATCAGTGAAAACTCGGACATTTTTATATAATTATTCAAAACAGTGTGTGAAAGCTATTGTGAGATCTGGACAGTGCTGACTTCCATTCTGGGTTCATCCAACAAGGTAGGTTCCAGGTGCTTCCAGCGTATCCTTGCTTTCATTTCAGTTTCTCATTATTGTTTTTTCGCGAGATCAAAATTCGTTCATTGAGCTACCGTTACATTGGTCCAATTCGCGCCACATTTTCTTTTATCTGTTGCTTCGGCGATTGTTTCGAAATAATTCAATTTCTTTATTTTACATTCTTTTTTTCCTCGATCAATTTTGTTCGATTTACATACTGGGTGTTGCATTAAAATTTTATTTCTTATACTGAGGTATTATTTAAGTAAATACAATGAGTGCTAATAAATTGAAACAAAATTATGCTCTTCGTCAATTACATATCGACGATATGGAAGAAATTCTTTCTCTAGCGACAGCAGCTGTCGATGACGTCAGTCGTCATGTTAGATTTCGACTTCGATATGAAGAGTTGGAGTATATTCATGAAAAGTTTCATAATGTTCACAATGCTATTATAGCAATAGTATCACTTTCGGAAAATCCCGATTTGGAGTCAGAAAAACAGATAAAGTCTGCATTCAATGACTGTTATTTCACAATAAAGACAACATTTAACATTATTTCCTACAATTAGTGGATTTTCCGACGAGTCTTCGAAAACTGCGCCAAATGTCAAGCTTCCGAAAATTTCATTGCCATCATTCAGTGGAAATTATAAAGATTGGACAACCTTTCAAGATGTTTTCATTAGTTTGATTCACAATAATGCTAAGTTGTCAGAAATTGAAAAGTTTCAATATCTTCTGAGTTCTTTAAGATCTCAGGCTTTATCGTTGTTGAAAGGTTTTCCATTGTCTGCTCAAAATTATAATATCGCTTTCGAAACGTTAACAAAAAGGTATCAAAACAAGCACCTTTTGGCAAATTCGCATTGGCAAGAGATCACAGACCTTTCAAAGTTGACACATGATTCGGTTGAAGGTTTGAGGAACCTACTTGATACATTTTCTGAAAATTTGTCATCTTTGAGAAACTTAGGTTTGCCTGTTGACCAGTGGGATTTCATACTATTCCATATGATAATTCAAAAGTTGGATAATGCTACAATTAAACGTTTCGAACTACAAGAATGCTCGTCAGATATTCCATCATTCTCAAATTTACATCATTTTCTTCTGAACCAGTGTACCGCTTTGGAATCTGCTGCTCTTTTTACCACCATTAAACCCAAATACAGTCCGCTTATTCAAACTCAAACTAAACAACCAAAATTTTCTTCAAATAAATCAACTTCTATTCTTCTCGCTCAATCTAACAAAAGTTCTCCGAAAACAAGATGCAATCATTGCAATTCTTCGCATAGTATTTATAAATGCTATTCATTTCTTTCCAAAACTCCAACTGAAAGATTGGAAATTGCCCAAAGTAACAATTGGTGTATCAATTGTTTGCACTCAGCACATGATATTTCTAAATGTGCTTCTAAATCTAGTTGTCGATCCTGCTCTGGAAAACACCACTCCTTACTACACATCAATTCTGATGGAAAAGAAAAACAACCCTTAATTCCTTCTGATGCTTTTGTATGCGACTCTGCTCAGAGTTTTACCACCACTGCATCTTCAAGTTCTTCCAATATTCTTCTTGCTACAGCTCAAGTGGAAATTCTCGATGCCTGGGGTAACTATAAGACAGTAAGGGTTCTGTTGGACAGTGGTTCTCAAACTAATATCATTACTAAAAAATGTATTGCTTCTCTTGGACTTCCTTTGTCCAAATCATTCCTATGCATTAGAGGAATAGCAGGAGGTTCGTCCACGTCATCTTCTACTGTCTCTTGCACTATTCGTCCCCGAGGATCTGCTCATCCAAACTTTACATTCGATGCTATTGTGATTCAAAAGATTTGTTCCGATTTGCCGAACTTCTCCACTGAGTATTCATTTCACGAACCACTCATGTTGGCAGATCCAAATTTCAACAGGCCTGGTAGTGTTGATGTTCTGCTGGGAGCAGAAATATTTCCTGCTCTACTTTCTTCTTGATGGTCGTCAAGAGGGTAAGCAAGGTGAACCTTCAGCTCTTGAAACTGTTTTCGGTTGGGTACTGATGGGAGGACTTATTCCTCTGGTAGTATGGTAAATTCTTTGCATGTTACTTTAAAATCATCTCTGAATGCAACTTTGAAGGCGTTTTGGGAGCTCGAAGAGAGCGGGGTGAAATTAATAAGAACGATGGAGTCATGATTTTTTTGTTCAAAAGGGCTTTAATTTTAAGAAGAATATAACTCGCATTGCGCAAGTGAATGTTTTAGAGGTTACCATCCGCCTTTCAGAGAATGAAAAGCTGCATATAACTGGTGTTTACAGACCTCCTTCAACGGATGCACATGATTTTGTCAATTCGCTAGATGAATACCTGAAAGGTAAACAAAGGTTAGGTGTTAAACGCCACTTAATAGTGGGAGATATGAATATTAACATCTTAAACGAATTGGATGACCTGGTATCCGCATATGTGAACCTGACGAGCGAATATAACTACATTTCGGTGATAAATAAGGCGACCAGAGGGAAATCGTGTCTTGATCATATATTTTTGAGAAACGAACAGAGGAATAATGAGAATATCGTGAATGCGGCAACAATAGAAACATTATTAACAGATCATCGCGCAACTGCTGTCAGTTTTCCTATTACAAGAGAAAAACAAATTAGTAAGTACTATAGATACCGTAGGGTCGTCGATTATACCAATTTTAGAGCAGAATTGAGGGACTTTGACTGGGAGGCTCTTCACTCTCAGGAGGCACACAACTAAAGTCGACTTATTTTGTGGATACGGTAGACAGATTATTAAAACAAAACACAAAGATATTGAAAATCGGAAGAAAACAGGTACGAAGAAAAGAGTGGATAACTACCGGTATCGTGAAGTCCGTCAAAGCTAAGAACACACTTTATAGAAAATATTTGAATGAACCAGATAAATACAGAGAGGAATATTTAAAATACAGAAATGGATTAAATCGCGTAATAAGGACGGCAAAATGTGATTATTTTAAAACGAAGATTTATGAAAGTAAAGACAGTACAAAGAAATTATGGGAAACACTGAATAAAATGTACAGAACTAACGACAAAAATGACATAAAATGTGTACTGGATCAAGACGGTTCTACTGAGAAGGATGCAAAGAGGATGGCAGACATTTTTAATCAATACTACACAAATGTAGGTAAAAATCTTGCCGATAATATAAATACATCGGGCACACCTGCTTTCAAACAAAAAACACTGAAACATTCATTCTTTATAAAACCTACTGCGCCAGAGGAAATTAAGCAGATCATTGATGAGACTAAAACTGGTGGAGCTCCAGGCTACGACAACATCTCAGGTGAGGTACTAAAGAAAATACGAGATGAGATTGCTGTTCCCTTTTCCCAGGTTATAAATGAAATTATCGAATCGGGCATTTGCCCACAAGAGTTTAAGGTTTCTGTTATTATTCCTCTGTTTAAAAATAAGGGACCTACTGATCTATCATCTAACTACAGGCCTATCTCACTGGTTACTTCGTTTACAAAAGTATTCGAAAAGATTATTGAAAAGAGATTGCGAAACTACCTAGAGAAGCACAAAATAATCTCTGATAGACATTTTGGGTTTCGAAAGGGAAGATCCACCTCCGGTGCTGTGTCCACACTGTGCGATTCAGTTTACAGGGCTTTGGACTCTGACGAAGTGGCTCATTGTGTGTTCCTAGATCTCTCCAAGGCCTTTGATACCGTGAACCACACTATAATGCTGGACGTCTTGGAGGGCGTTGGTGTGCGTGGTGTTCCGCTGAAACTCTTCGATAGTTATTTGAGGGACAGGATCCAGATGGTAAAGATTGGCGATTTTCTTATTGACCCATTGAATATTCATTGCGGTATACCACAGGGCACAGTACTGGGACCTATTTTGTTCAACCTGTACATTAACGATATATTGAATATAAATATAAACCCACTGGTTTCGCGTAACTGACCTTATCAGGACCAACAAAATCCTCGAACCGAAAAGTCTCCGCGCCATCGCAGATAGGAAAACTTGGGACTACGTGCTTTAAAAGTATTCAGGACTCTAATTCGTCCTTCATTTCAACTTCAAATCCCTCCCTCAAGTCATTGACGTGCCAAACGCCACAAGATTTATCCGATTCATCTACCAGATCATATGTCCAGCGACCCAGTTTCGCTTTGACCCTGAACGGACCGACATAGCGAGGACTCAACTTAGAGGAGAAAAATTTTGATTTATCCGACAAAGCGTGATTTTTGTGCCAAACAATATCACCAACGGTAAACTCTACAGGGCGTCTCCGAAGATTATATTTTCTCTCAGTGGTTTTATAAGCCTTTGGCAGTTTTTCTTTTATATTGGAGTATAGCTGTTGGAAATGACTATAGCGTTCTGGATTCAACTTTTCTCTTACTATATTGATGTTCCTTTCGGAAATATCTAGACTATGAAGATCACCGCGAATAACATGCTCACGACCAAAATTAATGAAATAAGGTGTCTGTCCGGTTACTTCATGAACTAATGTACGTATTGCACAACTTGCTGACGGTAGAAAAACGTCCCATTTTCTGTGATTATCTTGTATATAGCAAGAAAGCGTAGTTTTCACAACTCTATTAACACTTTCTACAGGATTATGTTGGGGATAATATAAAGCATTGAATAGTACCTTGACCTTATATTTAGTCCAAAGATTCGTGAAATGCTTTCCTCGGAACTGACTTCCATTATCTGAAATAAGGTACTTCGGCACACCAAACAGCAGAAATACATCATTTTCGAGGTGTTCGCAAACTTTCGCGGCATTCGCAGATCTTAGGGGAAATGTCAGAACAAATTTTGAGAAGTAATCACTTACTACAAAAATAAAATTATAGCCCTTTGTAGATCGCGGCAAGGGACCCATTAAATCGACACTGATCATCTGAAAGGGTCTTGATATTACGGGTCGGCTACCCAAGAGACCAGAAGGAGATTTTTGCACTGACTTATGCCCGATACAAATTTTACATCTCTTCACGTAAGAACTAATATCCGAACGCATTTTCGGCCAATAGTACCTTTCAAAAATTTTTTGAAAGTCTTGAACACGCCAGGATGTCCACTCGTCGGAATAGAGTGATTATATTGAATAATAGAAGAACGGTTTTCCTTAGGGACAACTAGTTTCCAACTAGAGCTCTCACCTGATAATTCTGGAAAGTCACATTTTACATATTTCAGTAGTCTATCTTTTTCTACTCGCCACTGTGGGAATTTTAGAGGTTTGTCAATTACTCTCGACCTCATTCTCAAATACCACTTATCTTTCGTCATTTTAACATCAGGCTCAGCATTTTCTTCAGTGGACTCAATGCTCTCTACTATTGGAACAGAACGAGATAGGAGATCAGGGACAACATGATCCTTACCCTTGCGGTGCACAATCTTGAAATCGAACTGTTGTAAACGTACAGCCCATCTACAAAGTCGACCATTTAGTTCTTTAAGATTATGAAGCCATATTAAAGAGTGATGATCTGTAACAACGGTGAATGTCGTACCTTCCAGATATGGTCTTAGTTTTTCCAATGCCCGCACAACACAGAGGAGTTCCTTTTCTGTAGTGGAGTAAGCACGTTTTTGCCTGGTCAATGATCTGCTGAGGTAACAGATAAGTCTTTCTCCTTCGTCAGATTCCTGTGATAAAACTGCCCCCAAACCAAAGTTACTTGCGTCCGTCTGAACGATGAATGGCAAGGTGAAATCTGGGCATCGTAATAACGGTGCACTAATAAGACGTTCCTTGACATACTTGAAAGCCTTCTCACAATCAGGTGTCCAATTCCATTTGGAATTTTTTCGCAAATGCTGGCAAAGTGGATTGATAGAAGCTGAGAAATCAGGAATGAATCTGCGATACCATGATGCCATTCCCATGAACGACCTAACATCTTTAACGCAGCAGGGTTGAGGTATTTTCAAAATTGCATTTACCTTTTCAGGATCCACTCTAAGTCCGAATTTATCAACAACATAACCTAAATATCGAAGTTCAGATCTACAAAATCTGCATTTTCTTTGTTTACTGTAAGACCGGCCTGAAATAATCTTTCGAATACCTTCTCGAGAATTTCCATGTGCTTTTCTAAAGTATCGGATATAACAATAATATCATCGAGAAATACAAAAGCTAAAGGTTCCAAATCAGGACCAAGTACACGATCCATAAGTCGTTGCAATACAGCAGGAGCATTTTTCAACCCAAAAGGAAGACGATTGAAGTGGAACAAACCCCGGTTAGGGATAGTAAAAGCTGTATACTCTCTACAAGATTTCTTAATAGGTATTTGCCAATAGGCTGACTTGATATCGATGGAAGAAAGATATTTAGCCCCTTGAGATTATCCAAAATGGTTGAAACATAGTGTAAAGGGTAGGCGTCAGGTTTCGTAACTTTATTCAATTTGCGATAATCAACACAGAAACGATAACCACCTTCTTTTTCTTTACCAACAAAATTGGTGAGGACCATGCACTTCAAGATTCCTCAACGATTCCTAAGTCTAACATCTTCTGTAGCTCCGCATCGATATGCTGCTGAACCACATGAGAAACGGGATAATAACGCTGTTTGATGGGTGGAGACTCAGTTTCTATATCAAATTCGACCAAATTCGTACATCCTAATCGATCACCCTGTATATCGAATTTTCCTTTCACGAATTTTTCCAAAGTTTCTTTTCGATCCGCCGTCAATTCAGAAGTCAAAGTTTCAGATCCTTCTTTTACGTCTACTCCATCGCAAGAGAATTCCCAACAATTCTGATTAAGATTCGGAACTATACCTATACATTTCCAGAAATCTAAGCCCAAAATTAAAGAATGTTTTAAAGCTGGCACAATCAAAACATCTATTATCTTAATTTTTCCTTCAAGACCTTAGACTATAGAAAGGGGAGACGCGGCATCTCATTCATAAATTCAGTAATCGTTGATGCCAAAAGTCGTAACGATGTCCCTTGAGTGGGACACAGATAGAACTATGGTTTCCTTGTCGCACGACATACATCCGACAACGTTGCAAAAATTAGGTCCGCGTAAATTTTGAATTAGTCACCTCCAGTGGCGTAGAGTGGCTGTCTATTGAGATTGGATATTTGTCTATTATAATACATATCAACGAGTTAGTAGGTATAATCATTTGGAATAATAGTTCGCTGTTTTACTAGAAACAAGCGTGCAAAAAAATTACAGACATTTCGGCAAATTCATATTCACTCTGTTCATTTGAACAAGAGCGCCAAAAAAGTTTACTAAGAAAATTAGTCAAGATCAGCTAAATAGCAAAATGTTATTATAGAAGTCTATAAACTAAGGTTTATCCCATCATATGCTGAAAAAAGTACATAATTTAATGAAACAACCAATCCAGTACATAAAATTATTAGAAAAATAATTAACGTAGTCTTCGATACATCTATATCACACATGAATTCCCATAAAAACATTCATGAATCTATTCATTTCTAAACAAAATCAGTTTAGTATTAATGAATCTCGTCCTTCTTTTTCTGGATTCATCTAGAAGTTTTTTACATTCGAGATGGATTCTAATTCTAAAATAATTTTTTAAAATATACTTGATCAACTGATCAGAATGTCCGTCAATAACATTTTCATCAAAAAGATGATTTTGAAAATGATCCAAAACATGAGTTGTAATATTATGCATGGTTTTATTCACCAATACTGGTAATAAATGCTCCACTTTTCTATTGAATATACTAGAAGTTTTATTAAAAAACTTAAAGAATTTTTCTGCCTCTTTACAGACATCAATTACTAATTGACTAGCCTGAACTAATTTGCCATAGGTCTTTCTTTTTGCAGAAGAGAGATATCCTTATCATTTCTTAATAGGTCAAGACATTTTCGGCAAGAAATGAATCGTTCAAGAATCCGAACCACATATCCTGAAATATATCCCACAATATCTTCAGAGTACGTTGTAAGATTCCATGCTGCTGAAGTTGCATATTCATATCTCTCCATATCTTTGACGATACATTCCATCAACTCAATATAGCTCTCAGTATTTTCCATATTGGCTGAATGTTCCGTTGACGTTATGCTACTTGTAGATCCACATGTAAGAATGCTGATGCTTTCCGAGTTAATGGCATTTCCTGTGTTCGAAGCTGATATTTGTGAGTGAACTATCAACCTCTTGTATGCTGCCTCGAATTGTCTAGCAGAAGGGTTATTGTTATGACCACCTTTGCTTCTTACACACCCAAAAAAGAGCTCTAAATGGTCCTGTGACAGTTTATATGTTAGGAGATATTTCAGACATTTATCTTCAATAATAAATTTGTTGATCATTTGTTGCAAACTCTTCATACCAATCAGGAAACCTAGAAATCCTGTTTTTCTTCCACTTTTTGTAATAGGTATCCCGTTTAATGTAAATGAGAGTATGTAATCTGTCATCATCATCATGTAGTTCATGAACGTATCTAGTGTGCTAATCCATTTTGGGAGGCAAAACAATTACGGACTAACTTTATCATGTGGCAGGCATCAGGAATAATATATATATCATTCTGTGTAACTCGGTGCTGAAATTTTGTAATCAAATTTGATGGATCACTAAAATCTGCTCCCAATTTTTCAGCCATTGAAAAATTAGAAGGGGCACCATCAAAAGTCAATGAAGTGACTTGTATTCCACTCTCATGTAGAAAACTAAGGCATTTTTTCACTAACTCTGCTTTTTCTGTAGCGCCTAATCCATTTACTAAGAAATATCCCACAGGCACTTTCCAGGATCCATTCAGGCATACTAGCATGAACACTAATGCTTCCCGAGCTTCAGGTAGAATATCAGAATCCAAGTTGGTCCCTAGATCAACATATCCTGTGAATTTGGAACCTGTCCATTCAACTTGACGTCTGATGGACATTTCATCCATAACAAGATTACACAACAAAGGATAAGATACTTCTTTTTGTCGCAGAGTTAAGGCAGTTAGTGATTCATTTGTAAAACCTGGACTTCCATCCACAGATCGGTACCACTTCGAGAGAGTATCTAAATGAGGCAGACTATTGTTGAAAGTCTTCCGAACATAATTGTATCCTTTTGGAGAATAAAAGGCCAGAGTTAATGCAAAGGCTCTTAACGAAGGAGTGTATGTTTGCTTATTCGGTCCTTTTAACATTCTATCGAATATATCACTTGCTGGCCCAGCATTGATGGATGCCTGAAAAATCATGGTTCTTTGAGTTGATCGCATTGCTATATAATACTATATTCTGAAACAAATTGCAGAGTGGCTTTCTACTCCATCATGAAAGCACGACTGTTGAAATAGAGCCAATTCTGCAATTTGTACTAGACGATAATTTCTCTAGTTCAGTTAAATTTGGTGAAATGCTGTTGAAATTCAATTAAATATTCAAATTGTTGCACTGTTTTTAGTAGGTACTGTAATGAACTCATTACGATACTGAAATAAAGAAGAGTATATACCGATATGGTTGTTGCTGAAGCTTCTGATATCAAGGATCGTTCTCTCAAATGATCCATCAATGTTTTCATTGAGTTGATTTTATGCTTCATCCTCCGATTAGACTGCTGTAATAAACGAATCTTTTTGTTTTTTTGCTGTAGTGCTGTTCTTACAATATTTATATTTCTCTTCCGTGTGTCAGGTGATGAAAAATCACTTGTATGTAAGTCACCTACATAAGCCCTCTTTCTGCAAAGAAATAGTAAAAATACTGTAGTTTTCATAAATGAAAAAAAATTGCATTATATTCACAAATGATCAGGGAGAAAAATAAAATTTGTACCTTCCTCTTTTGATTTTGGATGATAATGGTTCCTCAGAAAAGATTACTGATTCAACATTTTCCACAGACTGCTCAAGTTTTGTGACAGTAGTTTGTACAATATGTTCTTCACTGTAACACAAATAATATTTTCAATAAGCAATATTTCAATAATGAAACACATGTTTCACCTTTTTTGAAGAACGAGGAATCGAATCAATTTTAGTGCAAGTTACTGCATCAAGAGATGAAACTTGATCACTGAAAAAATATTGATTTATTTCAATAGGAAAGTGACAATAAAGACAAATTTTTCACCTTTTTTGGGGAACAAGGAATAGAATCAATGTTCTGGAGAATTTCTCCATCATAAGATGAAACCTCAATTCTGAAAAAAAAATCGAGTTAGAATAGTCTCAAAGAATATAGGTATCATATATATATTTTAAAAGTTTCTTGAGAAAACCTTTTTGTTCTTGAGTTTTGTTATTTATGTGATATATCATAACTGATTTATTACCTTTCAGCACTTGGTGGTGTTTCGTTAATCGTGGAGCTTGAACTGTAAAAATGGGTAATAATTAATTGAAATATACTTCATAATATTGTATCTAGATCTTTAAAATGCTGATGAGTATTCCACTGTCTTATAATAACCAGTTTTAGGGGTTAATTTACAAATTTTCAATCGACTAGAGAATATTACAAAGCTCTTGCAACTATTGCCTGTATAAAGATTTTTTGGGAATTCCCAAATTAGGTTAAGAAAGAATTAGGTCAGAATATTCACAAATATACCTTGAAGACATAAGATTGAAGAGTTTATCCGAGTAAGAGGAACAGCATCCATTTTGAGATGTTTTCTACCATTCACTCGAATGTAGAAGTCCTTGGGATCAAAGTGGTCAGAGCATATGAAAATATACTTAGGCAAGTTGCAGTATCAACCAAGTTTAAAATTGAGAACCATATATTCTTTCTTTCAACATCAGAAGGAAATCTAAAACATATAATATGTAACGCCACTGATATAAAACTTATATGAAGTAATGCTTACCTATGAAAACTCAAGTTAGGGTGATGGGAGTTCAATTTACCACAAACTATACATCTAAGAACCATTTTGTGAATGCAGTTTCCTCAAAATATTCAGAAAAATCTCAAAAAACACTCTTTTGAATGCAAAAATTGATATACGTTCACGTGGCAACGTTGTTAAAATTTGACGTAAACCGTCCTTGACAGCTTTACTGTGATTGGCTTCGGAGAATTAGGAATAATTTATCAATGAATATCTGAAAGTCGGCGTTGCCGAGCTCAGATTAAGATATTAATGAAACTTACTGTCTTGCAATTAATGTAAGAAAGACTTTCAAGGAAGTGGAATCTTGTTTTTATACGAATTTGAATGAGATAGCTACCTGAAATGGGGGTTATATTTTAAGAGCATAGATTGAAGAGAATTCTCTTTAATCTATGTTTAAGGGTACGTGGTTTGATGGAATTATTAGTACGACTTGCGCAAACTTGAATGAAATGTAACCGCCATTATAAGATTTTATTGGTTTGACTTTTTCGGCGTGCACGTACGAGTGAAAAAACGCATCCAATGTAACTTTAGCCTAAGAGAATTTCATTTCAACTTGCTATTGCTAGACAATTTAGTATTAATGAACTGGAAAAATTTGACAAAGTGGCAACGCTGAACAAATTTTAGAGTATTTTCCACTCCGTAGTATTACAATCGCTCAATAAGTACTGGAAACTTTCAAGTGTGGCTTCACTATTCATGACGAGATACCGTGTCTCTTCTTTCTATAGTCTAAGTTCAAGACCGATAGGAATACACACCGTCCCAAGACTCTCACAAATGTTACCATTGGCTACAGAACAGTTCGGTGAATCACCAACATTAAGAGTTACTCCGAATGATTTTAAAAATTCCCAACTTTTCTCACCCATAATAGTTCTTGTGGCACCTGAATCCAACAACCCTAGGAAAGTTTTCCAAAAATTTCAACCCTCAGATATGGTCTTTCGTCACGTCCTGAATGAGATATAATGTAATCTAAAATGACTTGCTGATTTGAACCTACATTTGAGGTTAAATGACTTTTTATGCAATTGGTAGAACTAGATGCGTCAAGGGGTTCCAACTGTCTACCTTCGAAAGATCCCTTAGTTGTTTTCGACGAATCTGTAGTACAGGAACAATTTCCACAATTGCGAACCACGACATTTGGAGCACCACATCTGAAACAATGTTTTGTCTTAGGAGCTTTACAAATACGAGAAGTATGACCGGACCTTCTACAATTCTAGCATGTCACCGCTGACACTCGAGAACTTGACTGACCGAAAG
>JARTUT010000938.1:0-123548 GCA_030674115.1 Micraspis discolor
TAGTTACCCTAGTTCATGTGTATGTGAATTACTCAGTTGAAATTCTCTACGTAAAAGAAAAAGGTTGTGAATTGTGAATCTGTGAAGCAATTACATATCGCCAAGGCACAATTCATCAGTGGAAGTTTGAGAAGCTTTATCCAAAGTCCCTGCACCTTATTCTGAGAAATCTACCTCGACGATTGAAGCAGAGCTGTGGTGAACTCCAAACAACAAATAAGGTCAGATCTCTTTATCATTTTATATTACCAGAAGTGCTCTAGATTGAGCAAAGAGGTTCAAATCCTTGGTTATTATAGACACCTCAAAAACTCTTTCTGTAAGTGTAAACTCAAGTGCCGAATATTGTGTACCTATTCTTATCTGTGAATACATAATTCTATTGTAACTACAAACTTGTTTTATTCACCTTGCAAACATCTTTTCTACCAAAGATAATTTTGGATCTACTGTTATAGTATAACCAGCGACTCAGAAGTCCGCTGCCCTTCATTAAGCGGGTGATTATTATTATTTCTAATTTCGTGAATTTTTTGTGTTCACACATTCTGTGATTCTGTTCTTTTTCTTTTCTTATTTGTTGAATTTCTTCATTTTTATATATAGAACATTTTAATTAAGCTTTATTCAAAATGGAAAACGAATCTTATACAAATCTCAAGTCTAAACGCTCAATATTCAAGGCAAAAATGACTAGAACTATCAATTGGTTTGATCAAAACTGTGAATCACAATCAAATCCAAAAGTTTTAAAGAAATACCTCGAATCACTCGAGGCTGCTTTCAAAGGTTACGACGAAGTTCAGGATTCTATTGAACTTTGCCAAATTACGAAAATTTTGATGATGAAAATCGAGGAAGTAGAAATGAAATTCCATTCCATTGCTGGAAAATTGATTTCAAATTGAACAATTGTCAACCTCTAATATTAGAACTTCTATTCCTCAAGGCCATTGTAATATTAGTTTTTACCACAGATTAATATTAAACCGTTCAAGGGTGATGCCTCTGAATGGACTCTTTTTACAATTATTTGATGCTATGATTATATCAAACACTCTCTCTCTGCAATTCAGAAGTTTATATATTTGAATATGTCGTTGCGAGATGAACCCCTCAAACTTATAGAAGGTTTATCTGTAATTGATAAAAATTTTGAGATTGCTTTAAGTATTTTAAAAAAAAAGGTATGAGAACAAGTTGACAGTGATCAACACTCATTTCATTTCCATGTTAGAGACTACTCCAATGACAAAATGTAATGCTGTAAACTTAAGAGAATTTGTAACCAATTGTAAAAGAAATTGGGATTCTTTGCATAATCTGGGTTATTCTGAGGCAGAACTGCTAGAGTTCTTACTTATTTATGTTCTTAGCAAAAAGACTGACGTCAATACTAAAAGAGCTTTTGAAACTGAAAGGAATAGTGAACAACTACCCTCTTTAAAT
Organism: Micraspis discolor; assembly: GCA_030674115.1. Taxonomy (NCBI): domain Eukaryota; kingdom Metazoa; phylum Arthropoda; class Insecta; order Coleoptera; family Coccinellidae; genus Micraspis; species Micraspis discolor. The sequence goes on from JARTUT010000938.1 coordinate 1,450, forward strand.
CAGTTCTTTGAATTTTTAGAAAAAGAAGTTTAGTTTTTGAAAATTTGAGTAATTCTGAGGTACCAGTAATCAATAAAAATTGGAGATCTCCCCATAAAACTTCTCTTCACATGGCTAACAGTCATGGTACATCAAATACACAGAAATGCTCTTTCTGCAATGACCACTCTCACAAAATTTATTCTTGCGACAAGTTCAAAGGCAAATCTCTTATTGAAAAGAAACATTTCATAAATTCTAAAAAACTCTGTTTCAATTGTCTGGGTAACGGTCATCAGGTCACCCAATGTAGTTCTAAAAGACTTTGCGTGGTGTGCTCCGAAAACATCACAGTTTGCTTCATCCCAATCAATACTCACAGTCTCGCAATTCACAAAATTCTTCTCATGCGGGACATCATGCTGAGGTTTCTTCTCGCACCTCTAGCCCAAATAGTTCGCATTTCAACTCGCGACCAAGACTTCCTCTCTCCTGAAATTCCGGATCTCAAGCCCAACAAGAATCACAGTCCAGGCAGGAAGTCGAATATAGTGTTCCCCAAAGGTTCTCAGGCATTCTCTGGTATTTCCACAAAATATAACCATGTTCTTCTGGCCACCGCTTCAACTTCATTTATCAAGGAAGACTTAGTCAAGAAACTAGGCTATGTGCCTTACAACCACTCAACCATAGTTTCAGGAATAGGATTGAGCAATAATCGTTCTACAAAAATGATAGATCTCACTATCTTTCAAATGTTCCTCCATATTAAAGGTTTCAGCTAAAATGTGCTATTCTTCCGAGTATAACATGCCAACTTCCACAATTCAAGTTGAATGTATCTCAGTGGAACATCCTTAGTGAATTGAGACTAGCGGATCCCTGATTTCGCTACACCTTCAGATATCGACATGCTTATCGGTGCCGGTCTATATTATGAGTTACTTTCTCAAGGCAGTTCTTCTCTTGGCAAAAATCTACCTACTTTATAAACACCCATTTGGGATGGGTTGTTGGTGGTTCATTTCCATCTCAGCAACAGAAACAAGCTCAGAAATCTCTCTTGAGTGTAGCTGGAAATGAACACAGCAGCATTTCTCTGCTGTCTCGAGAATCTGAGGAATCGGAACTTGAGCAGCAAGTCTCTAGATTCTGGAAGCTAGAAGAAGTTTTCAAGGCTATGCCTCTCTCTCCAGTTGATGAAGCTGCAGAAACATTGTTCATCAATACAACCAAGGTCTTAAGAGATGGCAGGTTTCAAGTTGACCTACCATTAAAATCTCCAACGGAAAATCTGAAACTTGGAGATTCCTTCGCCATCGCTCGAAAAAGGTTTGGCAACCTAGAAAAAAGATTTTCAAGAGATCCCCAATATTACGCACAGTATAAAGAATTCATTGATGAATATGTTTCCCTCGGGCATGGCAGTATAGTTCCCTCTCTCTCACCAATGAGTTTGCTCAGCCTAAATTTTTCCTTCCCCATCACGCAGTATTCAAGGAGGATAGCGTTTCTACAAAAGTACGAGTAGTTTTCGATGGCTCTTGTAAGAGTTCCTCTGGAGTTTCTCTCAATGACATATTGTTAACTGGTTATCAGGTGCAACCAGATCTTTTCGATATCCTATGCAGGTTCAGGTCTTACAAATTTGTTCTCACATCAGATATCACAAAATGTTCCGTCAAATTGAAGTCAATCCCAACCAGAGATTTCTTCTGAACATTCTATGGCGTGACAATCCACATGATGAATTGAAGTGTATACAATTTGCAACCGTGACATACGGTACCAACTGCGCTACATTTCTGGCAACCCGAGTGTTGAAGGAATTATCTCAGCGTGGTGCTCAAAGGTTCCCCTTAGCTGCAGATATCCTTCTGAATCAGACTTATGTTGATGATGTTCTGGGTGGGACAGATGACATCGCGGAGCTAGATCAGTTATATTCTCAACTCAACTCCCTTATGTCTACTCATGGGTTCAAACTGCACAAATGGTGTTCAAACTCGCTTAAGTTTTTAAACAAAATCTCTGAAGAAGTCACGAAAGAAAGAGACTTCAACTTGGATAATTTCTCGAATAAGATCCTAGGCCTTATATGGAGGCCAGATGCTGATTCATTTGGTATTTCTGTACCAGAAAAATGTCTAATGGTCCCCATGACGAAAACGAAAGGTTCTTTCAATCTTATCCCAGTGCTACGATCCTCTTGGCCTTCTTTCTCCTCTGGTAGTGAGAGGTAAGCTGATCATACAGAGACTATGGATCAGTAAACTAGATTGGGACACTCCTATCGATAACCCATCTATTCTTCAAGATTGGAACCACTTTGCCGCTGACTTCGGTACACTGAAAAGGTTGGACATTCCTAGATATTTATTATTAGGCAAACCAGTGAAGCTGAATGGAACTCCATGGATTCGCTGATGCCAGTTTACGAGCCTATGCAGCTTGTGCCTATATTCGAACAATCTACATGGATAACTCTGTATCCTCTTGCCTGTTATCATCAAAATCAAGAGTAGCTCCTCTCAAAACCGTCACTTTACCCAGACTCGAGCTTTGTGCAATGGTACTTCTCTCTCAACTTGTGGAAAAACTGTTGAAGATCTTTGAATCTAGATTTCAATTCCATGCAGTTGTCCTGTGGTCTGACTCGGAAATAGCGCTTAGTTGGATAAAATCTCATTCCTCTCGTTGGGTTACGTTTGTTGCCAACAGAGTAGCAAAAAATACAGGAGTTAACAAAGGATTTCACTTGGCTTCATGTTCGTTCACAGAATAACCCTGCTGATCTCCTTCTCGAGGAATTGCTATGTCTGAACTCCTCAATATGAAACTGTGGTGGAATGGACCTGAATTTCTCTTAGATCCAACATGGAGTCTTCTGATGGCTCCAGAGCCGAATGTTTTAGATTTAGACGTCCCGGAAGAGAGAAAATAGCTCTGCTATCTTCTACGTCATTCCAAAATATTTTTGGTCGTCCTTGTTCATCAGGTTCTCCTCCTTCTCTAAGCTACAGAGAGTTCTAGCATATTGTCTTCGGTTCTATCACAATCTGAAAAATATGGAGAAATTATCGGGATCTCTTCAAGTCAATGAACTCAATCTAGCACTCAAGCTGATTGTGAAGGTGATTCAGCAGTCTGCATTTTCTAAGGAAATACAAAACCTGAAATCGAAAACAATCATTCGTGATAAGCACTTAGCTAGGCTGAACATTTTTCTTGATTCAGAGGAAATTCTACGTGTGGGCGGAAGGCTTGAAAATGCTGACGTACCCTTTGACCAGAAACACCCCATGTTATTACCATCTCATAACCACGTAGTGTCCTCATGCTTGACAGGAAGCACATATCCCTGGGACATGCAGGGCGCAGAATGTTCTATCAAACTTCAGACTGAAATTCTGGCCACTCAATGGTCTTCGAGAAATTAAACGAATAATCAGGAACTGTGTAACCTGTTACCGATTCGTGGCTCAACCCACTCATCAGCTAATGGCAGACTTGCCGAGAGAGAGAGTCTCGGAATCTCGCTGCTTTAATCGAGTTGGAGTTGACTATGGCGGCCCATTTTCCATCAAATCTTCCAAATTGAGAAAGGCCCCTATAATCAAGGCATACATAGCAGTGTTTGTTTGTATGAGCACCAAGGCTATTCATTTGGAACTGGTTACAGGTTTGTCTGCTGATGAATTCATCATGACTCTCAAAAGGTTTATAGCCCGAAGAGGAAATCCTCGTACTATATACAGCGACAATGGTTCGAATTTTGTAGGAGCAAGAAATAAGCTGAATGAAATCTATAAAGCATTCAGAACTAAGGGCTTTAAGGAGTCCATAAAGGAGTTTTCATCTCAAAATGAGATAGAATTCCAATTCATACCCCAGAAGTCCTCATTGGGGAGGTATATGGGAAGCAGCAGTCAAAAGCTGCAAATACCATCTGAAGAGGTTGATTGGTGAAGCACTCTTCACGTTTGAAGAATTCTATACCGTGCTTGTCCAGATAGAGGCAATTCTTAACTCACGTCCCCTCTGGCCTCTATCAAATGATCCAAATGATGTCCAAGTACTGACTCCCGGACATTTTTTAATTGGCTCCAGTTTGACTGCCCCTCCAGAAAGAGAAACGTCCGGTATAACCGAAAATAGGTTAACTCTGTTGGCAGAGAATAACTAAGGTGACTCAATGTTTCTGGAAGAGATGGAGCGTGGACTATCTGAACAGACTACAGAACCGTCCAAAATGGTATCGTTCTATTCCTGATCTCAAAATAGGATCCTTGGTTCTTTAGAAGGATAAGGATACCCCACCACTAAAATGGCCTTTAGCTAGAGTATTGGAAGTTTTCCCAGGAGGGATAAAAATAAGAGTAGTAAAGCTGAAAACGGCAGATGGAATCTTCACTAGAAGCATTTCTAAATTGTGTCCCCTTCCCATATCAGAAGAATCTGAAAATTAGACTCACTTCTCTTATTGGACAACAGGTATCGTTTCCTATGAATTGTGATTCTCTTGCTTTTCTCGTTAGTTGATAGGTTTCTTCTCTCCTTTTATTTTTTTCTTTATATTTGTTTTTTATTGGCACGATTCTTGTTGAAGCTAGAAAACTTCAACAGGCGGGAGTATGTTGCGATATTCTCGCAACAAAGGACCGTTCTCGGAATTTGGCGGAGCGGCCGGTACTTCCAAGAACGCCTTCTGTGGGACGGAATTTTGGAAATCCCTAAACTCAGCTACCTGAACCTTTGTATACGTCCGAACTATTTTAGTAATTCAAATCATTCTGTCTGCACCTCTCAAGGTGGTAAGTACTCCTACAAGTAAATTTACTCTCTCTTTATCAATTTACTTTTCACGAGTTCATAACGGCACTCACAACTACAAGTTCCTCTTAAAATCTCTCAAAATAATCTGTTTTCGGGTCAGTTAGTTACCCTAGTTCATGTGTATGTGAATTACTCAGTTGAAATTCTCTACGTAAAAGAAAAAGGTTGTGAATTGTGAATCTGTGAAGCAATTACATATCGCCAAGGCACAATTCATCAGTGGAAGTTTGAGAAGCTTTATCCAAAGTGCCTGCACCTTATTCTGAGAAATCTACCCTCGACGATTGAAGCAGAGCTGTGGTGAACTCAAACAACAAATAAGGTCAGATCTCTTTATCATTTTATATTACCAGAAGTGCCTAGATTGAGCAAAGAGGTTCAAATCCTTGGTTATTATAGACACCTAAAAACTCTTTCTGTAAGTGTAAACTCAAGTGCCGAATATTGTGTACCTATTCTTATCTGTGAATACATAATTCTATTGTAACTACAAACTTGTTTTATTCACCTTGCAAACATCTTTTCTACCAAAGATAATTTTGGATCTACTGTTATAGTATAACCAGCGACTCAGGAAGTCCGCTGCCCTTCATTAAGCGGGTGATTATTATTATTTCTAATTTTGTACCCGCACATATACCCGACTGGAAGATCCATTTCCAACTGAGGTGCTACAGACCAGTGGCGGCTCGTGACAATATAGTATGGTGAGGCACATATGAAAAAAAATTTAATAATGTAATATATATTTCGTCCTCGATTTGTTTATTCACAACAAAAGCAACCGAATCAATTAATTCCAATTAATTCATTTTGAATGGTTTTAGATGTACCAGAAATTACCGATTTACTGTTGGTGTCATTTTCTAAAAAGGTTTTTAAAATCGTATCAAATTTACTAACATGAACTACCAATTCTTTGAAATTTCCGCGATTTAAAGACTCATTCGATTCATCGTGCCCCCTAAAAGGTAATTCTTGCATACAGAGGTGCATCGTAATATCTATTTAACTTCTTAGAATTTGTCGATTTTCTTTGAATCTAGCATTGAAATTTTCAATTTCTCTTTGACACGCATTGTCTATTGCTGTGGCGATATTTTGTTTTTGCTTTCTCATAACGGTAAGCTTGCAATTAGATGAAATATGCTGAGCATTTTTATTGTGTAGCGATAGACCCTGATATGAATCTTTCAAATCACTAAAACCACTTTTCGACCAAACTCTGTCGGAATTTCCATTAGTTGCTGAGAATAAAATGCACGGCCAACAAAATATTTTTTCAAAGTAATACTTCCAGTAAGCCAGTCGTACTTGTCATACCACGTATTTTGGAATCCCTGATTTGATTTACTGACCCCACCACTAAACACTAGAGATTTACTCAAATTTGGAACAGGTCGCTTAACTTCCTTAATTAAATATAATTTATAATCATACGAATGAGTCGAAAATGTTGCTTATTTATTAAAAATTAACAATATCGCAAGTACACCGAATATGTTCCTTTAAGAATTTCAAAAAATTTACTATCACTAGGTCCCGCTGAATCCATTTCGCGATCTGTTAGTCACTTTCGATAAAAAAGATTTATATTTCAGAAAAAATTCACCTGACAAAGATTATAATCATACGCGATACACAGCAAACGCGATACCACTAAAAAACGACAAAGTGAACTAACCCTATTTCTCTATTTCCCGCTTCCCGATTAACTCGAATAAAAACCTGAGGCCAGCCTCTAATTCCTCGAGAAGCCGCCTTCAAAGCCGTAGATATGTTCTCACCGCTTCGACGCAGATAACTCTCTGGACATCGCAGAAACGAAACGATCTCAGATCGGCTAAGATCGCGCAGAGGCCAGCCTCGGATTAATCCCAGAACGGCTTTCCGTTACGTTTTCGTAGGTCATCGAAGTAGATAACACGCTAATTCAGTCAGAGAAGCCTGCGTTAGGCATGCCTCCAACCGTTCAGTCAAAGAGGATTTGATTTGTTATGAATATACAAGGAACGTGAGATTGGGAAAAATATTGAGGAAAAAAGTGATGATGAAAGGGAATGAAGAAATATACGGTTCAGAATTTTTTTGATGAGGCACTGCCTCACCTGCCTCATAGGACAAGCCGCCACTGCTACAGACCCATATATCTGACCACACTGCACAGATGATAACACTTGGACAAATTAAAGCAAAACCCAAGTTCACTTTCAGAAAAATGTACTCTCCTGAAAATTTGAAGAAGTTCAAAGCAAGCCTAGGAGTTCAAGACTGGACGGAACTCTACAAAATTGAAAAACACAAAGTGGATGAACAGTTCAATTTTTTCATCGAACTTATCTGAATCATTTGAATATGACCTGTCCTAATAAAAATACCAACAAAACCTAAACAAAAGAAAACTAGCAGAGAACCAGCTCGATTTGTTGCTTTTGCTCAGTATGAAGGATGAGAAACACAAGGTAAAATACAAAGAAGTCAAGAAGCTGTATGACCAACTTTTGATTAAACAAAAATCTAAATTATTCAGGGAGATGATGCAGAAGTCAGACAATAAGAATAAAACTGTGTGGGCAATAATTAATTCCCTCAAGAATGGAAATAGAAATAACAGCTTTCCTGTGGAAGATTGTTCTCCTGAAATTGCAGATGAACTGAATAATTACTTTGTAAATGCAGCTTCGAGTTTGATAAACAATGGGGGAGATATAGTAGAAAGACAAGGCACCACACCAGAGTACCAGGAACCTACAAGAATGTCAACCAGCTCAGTTACTGAAGAACAGGTTATGTTAATCATAAAATCGTTGAAAAACCAGCAAACAAGAGGATATGATGGTATATCAAACAACATTGTCAGAGAGACCAGATATGAAATATTGACGCCACTGAGTTACATAGTGAATAACTCCTTAAGTTATGGAATGTTTCCTGAAGCTTTGAAGGTTGCTATAATAATAATAATAATAATAATACATCTTTATTTTGAAGAAACTCTCAACCACATAATAATAAGGCTTAAATAAAATAGTGTCTAAAATAATCAATCAGAACAATTGTATTTCGAGAATATAGAATATCACGAATTCAGATCACACAAATTATAAGGTTCTAAATCAAGTAACCACTTATGTATAACACTTTTGAATTCTTTCAGATTAGTAATTTCTTTGATCTTATTTGGAAGCTTGTTGTAAAACTTGATACATCTATATGTCGGTCCTTTTTCTGAAATTTTGAGCCTGTGTATTGGATAGTTATAAAATGAAGATCTTTTCGGGTAATTATTTTCTTGTTTGAAATCATTGGACATATCCCTATTTTTGAAGAAAAACAACAGTACTTCTTGTATATATATACCCACAACCGTTAGAAGACCGAAATCCCTAAATTTTTTCCTACAAGATTCTCGGTATGTCATAGCTAAAATTATTCTTAGAACACGTTTTTGACAGATGAATACCCTTTCAACTTGCTCACTTGCTCCATAGAACAAAATTCCATACCTTATCAAGGATTCAAAGTTTGCATGATATACGATCTTCATTACATCGTTGTTCACTTGGTTCTTAATCACTCTGAAGGAATATGTAACTGAGCTTAGCTTACAAATCAGACTGTTTATATGTGATTCAAATGATAGAGTGCTATCTAAGATACACCCTAATATCTTAGCTTCTTCTATACATGGAAAAGTTACCTCACCAACTCTGATTTCTGTAGGAATATCAAAATTAGGTCTGACCGTGTTAAAAATTACGGTCTTTGTTTTAGCCTCATTTAAGATTAAATTATTTTTCTCAAACCAATTCTTAATTTTGCAGAGTGCTATTTCCATATTTGCTATTAGACTCGTTAAATCATCTGCTTTGATGATAATTTTAGTGTCATCCACATATGTTACCAAGTTAAAAACGTTCTCAATTATCTCAACTATATCATTCAAATATATCAAAAACAAGAATGGCCCTGCAATACTACCCTGAGGTATACTCATATCTATATTACTTATGTCAGAAAAACCTACTTGTCCATCAATATCCACCATTACCTTCCGTTTTCGATTCGACAAGTATGATATAAACCATTGTAAGGCCTGACCACGAATACCATATGCTTCGAGGTTTTCATAGAGCAGGTTATGGTTTACACTGTCAAACGCTTTGGATAGATCTAAAAACAAACCTAAAATAAACTTTCTCTCTTCCAATCCTGATAAAATCATATTCATGAACTTAAAAATTGCGTTTTGTGTTGACATTCCTTTTTGATACCCGTGTTGAAACTTATTAAATATGTTGCATTTATTTAGAAATGATTTAACACGATTACACATAACTGTCTTAAAAATCTTTGAAAAGTTAGACAAAATGCTTATCGGCCTAAAATTTTCCAACTTTGATGTATCACCCTCTTTAAAAACTGGTTTTACAATAGCCAATTTCAATGAGTCTGGAAATATACCATATTTCAAAGAGTTATTCACGATGAAAACTAATTGGGGATCTATGCATTTGATACAATTCTTTAAAACTTTAGCCGGTACTTCATCAAAACCACTACTCATACCACCCTTGAGACCACTTACAATATTCAAGATTTCCGTTTCGTCTACCTGCTCAATGAAAATTGATTTATCGTTGCTTAAAATATTATGCCCTAGTTCTTTATTCTGTATAACTGATTTTAATCTGGATGCAATATCGTTGAGAAATTCGTTATAACCATTTGCAATAACAGTACTCGATTTGTTTTGTTGGATATTTATTTTTTTCGTTTTGCCCTTTCCTTGAATGTTGTTAACTAAATCCCTCACTGCTTTCGACTTATTATCTGATCTTAAAATATGTTCTTGATTTAATTTTTGTTTCCTCAATTTGAGTTGTTCATTACATGCTTTCTTAGTTTTTTTAAAATCGTCCCTGTATATTTCACTGCAATCACTCAAAACATATAGAATATCTAGCTTCTTTTTTAGTACAGTGCATTCATCTTCCAATTTATTATTCAATTCCGAACATTTTATTTTGTTATAATTACTCGCTTTACGTCTTCTTAAAGGAAAAGCCTTGTCGAAAGCTCTTAAGAACAATGAAATGAATATGTTCCATTGCTGCTCCACATCATTATCTCTAGTTTGAAACAATTTCAACCAACATTCATTATCTAAAGTACTTTTGAAATTATCAATATTTCTATCCGAAAAAGATCTACAATTTACATAACAAATTACATTCTGCGTTTCGAACCAAATCTTTTGAGCCGTATGATCCGAGATCATTGAATGAATAACTAAAGACTTCTTATATTCAAAATTTATCCAGATGTTATCTAAACAAGATTTACTTGTAGGTGTTATCCTAGTATATTCTTTTATGGTGAATGAAAAATTGTATGTACCGAGCAATGATTCAAATTCTTTCTTATTCTTTGAGTTGCAACACATATCTATGTTAAAATCACTTGCAATTATAGTATTTATACAACTACGTGACATTTTCTCAAACATACAATTAATTTTATCAAAAAATACTTCCATACATGCCCCAGATGGTCTATAAACTGTGACTATTAAGAGTGATCTATTTTTAGTTTGAAACTGAGCAGCCGCCACTTCTATCATCCTGTCAACAGAAAATGATTCTAAGTCCTTTCTTCTTCTTCCTTTGATTCCCCTTTTTGCGTAAATGGCGCATACGCCATGAGCTTTATCTTCTCCCCTGCAATAGAAGGATATTAATTCAAAATTATCTAAACCGTGTACTTGTAGTTGCTGTTCAGTCTTCCAATGCTCCGATATACATAGAAATCTGCATTCTTCATTGTTCTTCAACAATTCGGACAATAGCTCAGTACTGTTACCAATAGATTGTACATTTTGGTGGATTAAACTCCATAGCTCATTGTTTTTTGTTTTGTCAACATTAATTGCTTCGATTTTGTTGTCTGAATTGCGTTCTACATAACTTAGAGAAAATTTGCTGCTTGGATTTGATTCAAGTTATAGCTAAAGTTAGGCCCATCCATAAAAAGGGTGATATAAGTGATTTTAAAAACTATAGGCCCATAAGTATTTTACCATCTTTCTCCAAGATTTTTGAGCTAGCCTACTGTAATCAGATTGTTCAACACTTTGTAGAGGGTAATTTATTTTTCAGAAATCAACATGGCTTTCTAAGAGGAAAATCGGTTCAAACAGCAGTGTTTGGATTTATTTTGAAGGTGGTGAATGCTTTCGAGAATGGAGACTTGGCATTGGGACTGTTCTTAGACCTTGCTAAGGCCTTTGACAGCTTGAGTGTAAAAATTTTATTGAAGAAGATTGAAGGATTTGGTATAACAGGCACAGCATTGGATTGGATTCGGTCATATTTCAAGGGAAGAACACAGCTGGTGGAAATATCTACAAACGATGGGTCAATAAGATCAAAACCTCTTGAATTGAAATTAGGAGTCCCGCAGGGAAGTATTGCTGGTCCTATTTTCTTCATTATGTACATCAATGACTTCATAGAATATTCTCAACGCGACATAAATGAAGTGAGTATAGTAAATTATGCTGATGACTGAAATCTCCTTCTTGTAAAAACTTTGTGGCCAGAGTTAAGGCAACTGCTTGAGGAAGTATTCCAGCAGGCTGAGATATGGTTTGAAGAGAATGACCTCATTCTGAATAAGAAGAAAACAGGTTATGTTCTAATTCATCCTACAAATTCTGGAATACTACTACCCGAGAGTATTTTGTTGCAGAATGAGGAATACTCGGATATCGGAAGTGTAAGATTTCTTGGCCTCTATGTGGATGAAGAACTAAATTGGAACACGCATATTCAACAACTTTGCAATAAGATAGGATCTTCAGTCTATGCTTTGAGGGTTCTCTCAAAGTATGTTGACACCGTAACACTAAGAACTGCCTATTATGGAACCATTGAATCACAACTGAGATTTGGAGTTACTTTCTATGGGAGTGGAAATATGTCATCTTTATTCCTGCAGAAAAAGACAGTCAGAATAATGTGTAATCTGAAGTTCAGGGAATCATGTCGAGGTTTCTTCAAACAAAAGGGTATCTTAACGATTTATGGAATATACATACAAGAATGCCTCCTATTCTTCCATAAGAATCAAGTAATGTTTAGCAAATATAAAAATCTTAAAGAAGCATATAACACCAGAACCTCATCTTATAATCTTCCTAAATATAGGTTAACATCAAGTCAAAAACAAATGCAGTACAGGTGCCTGAAACTTTTCAATAGTCTACCTGCGGTAATACAAAGGGAAAGCAACTTCGAATTGTTGTTGAGAAAAATTTTTAAACTTCTTTTGAACTTAGAGCCTTATTGTCTGGATGATTTCATGAACTGAACATTTTTTTGTTTGACACTATTTCATTTCATTAGTTATCAGTTTTTGTTATTGTAACCATTGATTTGAAATAAAGATAATTTGTTGTTGTTGTCGTTGTTGTTGTTATGAATATGTTAGTGCACAATTGGTAGTAATTTACAAATAAAAAAATTCATAGACAATGCAAATGGGTGTATAGTTTTTTGTTAATTATCCATCTGACAGCTTCAAAACCGTCAGCGCGGAATAAATTTCGCAGCAGACATGCTGCATCGTGCGAATTCTGATCCCAGGTTCCTAAGAAGACTCTGGCTGGTGAAAAGACATGGGTCTATGAATTCGATTCACAAACAAGCCAACAATCCTCGGAATGGGTGGAAAAAATTTAGCCAAAACCAAAAAAAAACTTAATATTCGTTTTTATTCTCTAATCCTGAAATATAAAAGGTAACCCTTGTATTACCTCATACCCTAATGATTAGTTTTCAATGAAAGTCATTTCCGTAAACACCCCAGGTATTTATAGGAATACCTATCCAAATTGATATGTCATTATCATATCATTGAAGAAAATGAGTAGATATTTCTAAGACAAATTATAAAAATGTAAGTTGTAGGTAAATATTTCAAATCAGATCAATACAACACCTAAGTAAATTTGGAACCAATTCAGATTAGTGTGCAATTTCGTCAAGATGGGCCAAAACATTTCCGAGAAACCAGATCCCAATAACCTATTGAAAGAAAGAAAGTTAATGCTATTAGTTTATTCGGATCAGACACTTGTACATTCTTTAGTCAAGCTATCTCTATCAGAAATCAGAGATGATGTGGAAAAATTCCGGGTGGGTGGACCTACTTTGTGCTATACGAAATTGAGACCTGGAGTACATGAATTTTTAAATTATTTAAAACCATATTTTGACTTATATGTTTGTACTTTCGGGTCAAGACTTTATGCTATTGAAGTGTTAAAATTTCTCGATCCAACTCAGAAATTGTTTGAGAATAAAATTTTGTCCAAAGATGAATGTTTCGGTGCCACAAGAAAGACATTCTTTTTAAGGTAAGTACTATTTAATAAGATGTTTGAATATTTTGTAATAATTCTTTATGTCATTTTATTCCAGTAAATATTTTCGTGGTATGGAGAATTTGACCTGCATTATTGATGACAGACAGGACCTTTGGTCAAATGCACCAAATGTCATAAGTGTTATACCTTTCTGCTTCTTTAAAAATACAAGCGATATAAACGCTCCTCCTGGTATCGTCAATAGATATACAGGTTGTCATGAAAGAAAACTATATACTAAAGTTCTACATGAATCAGTAAAAGTTTCAGCGAATAAAGAAAACAATGAATATGTGTATCAAGATAGGTACTTAATGGACTTAGAATATATTTTGACAAGAATTCATAAAGGTTTATATCAAAGATATGATATATTGCAAGGCGACTCTGTTCCCAATGTGGGGAGAGTTATTTCATTATTGAAGAAAAAAATTTTGCATGGATCCCAGTTGTTTTTGTCTGGAATTGGATGGCAACCAGGAGTTTGAAAAAACAGAGGCTTATCTTATTGCTAAAAGTTTGGGTGATAAAGGATTTGACGACAAATTCGACACACTTGATTACGGTATTGCCACATCCCGGTATAGTTGATGGTGAGTCTTATATCTTTATGAAAAGCAACTCAAAATATATAAATTCTTTTTTAACAAATTATCAAACGGGTGTTGCATTTCTATCAATTGAATTTCAAATTAATTTTAAATTTAAATTGAGCTCATTAACAAATATTAATTTTAACCATAGATTTCCAAAGTCAAGTTAAATATTTTCTGCGTGACCTTATCTTGTAGCACAGCTAATTATCGTTTAGCCCAGTGTCTGTAATTCACGAATATAAGGCCGAAAATGAACTCAAACCATTGGGTTGGAATCACTGATTGAAATTGAGCATGTGCTCCGTGGGTACATGCGGGGTGTTCTGATTTGATTCCGACAAACTGAAATGGGCGATAGATGACATCATTTTACGCATAAAAGTTAATAAGAACATGGGTTCGGAAATGTTTTGTACCAGAGATAGAGGGCGTTGAAGATGAATAAATAATTCGCGTTTTCTTCAATATCTTTCGACCGATTCGAAATAATTGCATGGAACTTGGTATATAGAGGTTTTTTGAGGTGAGAAATTAAAATTTGTGGTCGATTTATTTGTATTTTCTAGAGGGCACCACCGCAACTATTTCAACCCATGTAAACCGTTGCAACTTCCTTGTGCTACCCTGTACACCGTTTTGGAATTAAAAAATCGTTTAGAATTGAATGTCCTAATATCTGGGAGATTCATGATATGAAATCGAAACACTATTCAGATATAAGTACTTTTGTGATTTTAATTTGTAACTCTACATGTTTCGAGCTAATTCGCTCATCTACAGGAGTAAAAAATCACACATGTGAAGCTGAAAAACAACAAAAAGTACATGGAGAAAACGCAAAAATTCATTACAATGAAAGACAAGGACGAATTAAAGAAAAAACTAAGCAAAAGACGTCCAAAAAAGCGATATGAGCGACAAGATAAAGAAAACTAATGAATGTTTACAAAAGTCAAAAAGCTAACAAAAAATAATAGTTAAATTATGAACGTAAATTATATAATATAAAACAAAGTCAACAGTATAAAAACAGTTTGGAAAAAGTTATTTTAAGCTTTTAGAAAAAGGTCCTAACTGTGTAAAAAACCGCTATGAATAAAGCTGAACGAAAAAAGTAGAATGTCATAAATAAAAAAACTCACATAAAAATCTTCAGAAACAATCCAATGAAAATCATTCAAAGTCATGCTAATGGTCTGAAAAAACAGTTCTTACAATAAACAAGTTATGTCCTAGGTCCTTTTCAACTTTCGGAGTTGAATAGATCAGTAGGTCGTAGCTTCTGATTTTTTCTCGAAAGACGTCAACACACATATATATATATATTTGAATTCATTTTTACCTAGTTATTTATATATCAACGTGTTCGAATTTGTTTGTTGGGTGTCTAGGTTATAGTTGAAAAACGTGAAATAATTCATTCATACAAACGTTTCGGCGCATCCGCCTTCTTCAGTGTAAAATACATCATAATGGACTTGAAACATCTAGAAATTACGTACATTAATTAAATAAAATAAAGATTTAATAATAATAATAATATAAATTTATTAAATCGTAACCATACAGGTGTTGATCCAGTCAAAAGATCTACAAAAATCTACAAAAAAATAAAAAAAATCTTCAAAATCTCCAATTATAATCCCCCGAAATCATCCTCCTGGAGGAATTCACTTAAGCTATAATAACATTTATCTACAAGAAAATTTTTGAGTTTATATTTTAGTAATCTACTAGGTATTGATTTAAAGTTCTTTGGAAACTTATTCCACACAGTTAGTAAGCTGTAAGTTACAATTTTTTGTAAATAGCTGTAGTTTGGTTTATTTTCCTGCAGATAATTTTTCCCTCTTGTAGTATAGTGATATTGAAGTTCCAGATCTTTGAACTCTTGATAGTTATTTACAACAAACATCACTGACTCGTAGATATACAGACTGTACAATGTCATGATTTTGCAATTCCGGAAAACATCTTTGCATGTTTCATGTTGTCTCATTCCAAAAATTATTCTCAAGCACCTTTTTTGTAGAAGGAAAATACGCTTTGCTTCTGTAGATCTTGCCCAGAATATAATTCCGTATCTTATTCTCGATTGAACATTGTAGGCTGTAAGAGCAGCATCCACTCCTATCATCCGTATGGTTCTCAATGCATAACCATAGCGTGCTATCGTCGGTGAGATTTTCTCTATGTGGCTCTTCCAGTTAAGAGTCCAATCAATAATTATCCCCAGAAAGGGCAGGCTGTCAACTGATTCAATTTTAGTGTCTTGATATCTTAGGTTCATGTCATTTTTCTCTCGGAATACTATAAGTTTTGTCTTTTCCAGATTTAGTATCAAGTTGTTTGTAAGGAACCAATCATTCATTTTTACTAGGTCATTCTCAAGACTTTTTGAGCACTCGTTTTGATTTTCAGCTCTACATATTATTGTAGCATCATCTGCAAACAATATGACATCATTATCAGAGTTTTGTATCAGATCGTTGGTATAAATTATGTAGAGTAACGGTCCCAGTATTGAACCCTGTGGTACCCCGTGTGACACTTCTTTGGAATTAGATAATATCAAATTGCCATTTCTCCCTCTACTGATTGTTCTTTGCCTTCTATTCGTTATGTAAGATCTAATGAGCTTCAGTTGTAGTCCTCTTATCCCGTATTTCTCCATTTTTTTCTAACAATATCTCATGATTTACTCTATCAACGGCCTTCGACAGATCTAGACAAAGTGCTGCTGTGGTATCTTGCTGGTTAAGAGATTTGATAATAGTGGTAAGTGCCTGATATATTGCTATTATAGTAGATTTTCCCTTTCTGAAGCCATATTGCTGCCTGATAAGGATATTATTTTTCTCAAAGAATTTTACTAATTTGTCAAAGATTATGCGTTCAAAAATTTTATTTATGTTGTATAGTACAGAAATGGGCCTATAGTTATCAAAATTTTCCTTTGGACCTTTTTTATGAATAGGTTTCACACATGCTTCTTTTAATCTTTGGGGATATCTTCCTGTTAGCAGCATCTGATTCACAATGTGTGTCAATGGTATTGTTATTAATGGTGCACACTTCTTGAGCAATTTGACTGGTATTTGATCTATTCCAACGGAGTTCTTATTTTTTAATTGTAAAATATAATGAAATACTTCCTGCTCAACAAGTGTGTTAAAGAATATGCTATTATTGCATGATTTGATATTAATATTAGCAGCATAAGTACTTTTGATCTTTGTATTTGAATCTATAAAATGTGTATTGATTCTATCTAGCAGATATTTTTCATTTTGTTGGGGAAATGCAGTAAGGATTCAATCCTCACTATTTTTGGCGCTCTTGTTCACCCGAACAGAGTGCCTATCATTGCCCGAATGTCTGTAATTTTGGAATATCGAGCCGAAAATGGTCTCAATCGATTGGGTTCGACTCCTGATGAAGAATTCGTGGCGAAAGTTGAGTCTGTCCGGCCGGCCGTCCGGCCGGCCGGCCATATCCTCTCTAGCATCCAAAAGAATTCAGCTAGAGTTTTCATATTTTCAGAATAGGTTAATTGTCCAAATATCTCGGTCAAGTTCGTTATTGGGCCAAATCCGTCGGATGGTTCAGTAGTTATGAGCATCTGGAATTTTGTTTCCACAATAACTACTAGAATATCCATCCGATCAAGTTGATACTTGGAATGTTATTGAGGAGGTTGAAGCGAAACGGCTTGCAAAATTTCGCAGAAATTGTCACGCTAGAAAATTTTTAAAAATTCCCAAAAAAAAAAAATTTCAATACTCAATATCTCCTAAGGCTTCATTAAGATTTAAATAAAAATCCGTAAATATATTGAGGTTACCGATATCTTACTCCTTCTCAAATTTCATTGTCGTAGCTTTCCCCCTTCTGAAGATATGATCATTTTTTTCATTTACTCAAGAGAAAAATAGAAATGTCATGAAGTCCGAGCTTTGTCATTGAAAGATTTGCCATCACAGATCGATATTCGTTTGACAACTTGCGGACCTAGATATCAGTGTCAGTTGGCGTAATATCAATCAAAATTTTCATAGAATTCATAGAGGTAGAATTCGATGTCGATGACGTTGTCAAAATTCAGAAAAGCACAGACGTAATATTAATCAAAAAAATTTTTATCATAGAGAAAGAATTTGATGGCGTTGTCAAAACTCAGAAAAGCAATGACGTATGTTTTTAGGAGAAGCATAGAACAAAATTTGGTGAAAATTATGAGTAGTTATTTTCAAATTGAGATAAAGGTTTGTTTATTCATTAGGCTTTCATATTTACATCACATTGTCCCATAGTACGGAAAAAGACTATTGTTCACCCGATCAGAGAGCTTATAGATTTGTTAAGGTTTGAATATTTACTCGCAAGTAGGTCAACAAGAGCGCCAAAGCAATCTGACCTCACGTCAGTGCTTACTAAATTTTTTTTTTTTTGTAATAGTATTAACTAGATTCCAAGTAGCCTTTGTTTTGTTCTCAGATTCATTTATGTAGTTTCTATGACTAATAGTCTTAGCTTGCTTTACAACCTGCTTTAATATGCTACAGTACCTTTTATAATAGTTAAGAGATAATTTGCCCTCTTGTACTTCCTTCCACATAGTTCTCTTCCGCTTACTTGAGGTTTTAATCCCTGATGTTATCCACGTTGGTGATGCTTTAGTCAACACGTAATTTCTCTCTGGAAATATCAAATTTAAGTGTGTCCAGATAATCTCAGAGAAGCGGTTGTAAGCTTCTTCTGGATCCAAGTGTCTCAACACTCCCTGCCATGACACATCCTTCAAACTGCAAATAAACTGCTCCATTTTAGCATTTGTGAAAATCCTCTTCCTCACACATGTCTCCTTTCTAGTGACTCCATCCCAATCAACTGTTATGTACTGAGCTGTATTATGGTCTGACAATAGTGAATTTATATTATGGTTATTTCTAAATGATGTGGTGTTAATGAATATATTATCAATTAGTGATTTGGTTGTTTTTGTTACTCTTGTTGGTTCATTAATGGTTGGCTGCAGATCATATGTGAAGAGAACAACCAAAAAATTGTTTTTCACAAGGTTATCTTCCAAGAGATTTATGTTGAAATCCCCACAGAGCACTATAACATATTTACTACATATTACACTTATTTCGAGAAGTATTTGGTCTATATCATGGAGAAATACCTGAATATCACCCAAACAGGTCCAATAACAAGACAGAATTATTAATTTCCTGGAATTACTAATAGCACATGATATTTCTATTTGTTTCTCTACACTCATGTCAGTGATCCATTGGACGTTCTCAAAGTCAGTAATATTATCACGGATTAAGATTGCTGTTCCACCATGTATATGCATCTCTCGTGTGTAACTCGATATCAGACAATAATCTGGAATCTTCAAGAATTGAATTTCGTCCTTATTCATCCAGTGCTCACTGAAACAAATTACGTCTGGAACATTAGTAAGTGTGTGTAGGAATAGTTCGATTTCCAAAAGCTTATTTTTAATACATTGTATGTTCTGATGTAAAATATTTAGAGATTCTTTTTTTGCTTCCTTATTTATAAAAAAGAAGCTCGTTGGTTCTTACTGAGAAATTGTTTATGAATTGAGAAGTTGAAACGCTTTATTCCTACATTTTCCGGCCAGAAAGATGGGTCATACATATCATCTTTTTTGCTGAATGGGGCTACAACTAAGAATCTTTTATTTAATTTGGGGTCTCCTTCTATTTCTTTTACTTCCACTTCGCAGGAATCAAAATTTGGCTGCTTCTTTATGTATTCCATTATCATAGTAGATGTCACGTGATCATTGATGCGATGCAGATAAAGCCAAACTTTCTTTTCAACTCCAGAGAAACCAGTCTTCTTGTCTGCTTCCTCGATTTTCGCTGTTCCAAGATTTTTCGTTCGATTGTTTTTTCTGCGATAGGTAACTTCTTGAAAACAGTCTGTTGTTTGTTCAGACTGTTTTGATGGATTAATGTTTGAGGTAGATGAGGAGGTTTGTTTACTTCGTGATTCGCCGTCAACTTTTGAGGTTATGTTGTTTCTAGACCTTGTTGTCATCAATGTCATTGGCTTCTGTTTCGGTGCTTCTTTGTGTTCTGGTTGCAGGTTTCTACGCAGGGATTGCGCGTAGTTCATAGAGCTTTGTACTTCCAAGGAGTTAGTCAAATGATTATTTTCTGTGGGGGCATTTGTTGTGGCAATATATTGTCGATTTTGTTATCGATGTTTATGGAATTTTTTTGTGTTGTTTGTATTTTTTCCAACAGTAATGAATTGTTTAGGGTTAACACTTTGTTTTTATCTAGCGATTCCTCCAATAATTCTTTTAAGTATTTTACCTCTAATTCAAGTTTGGAAATCACTTCACCTTCGTTTCTTGTATAGGCACGGGATGCTTGTTCGGTGGAATCTTCTAAAAAACACAGCACCAATGTATCATTAAGATAAATTATGTTTTCCATCTTTTTGAGACAACCATCATGGTACAATTTGTAACAAATCTTGCACACATAAATTTTGCAGACTCTTGTGCAGCACGAGAATAATTTTTCTCTCTCGTAACCACATTTTGAATTACTTTCTTCCGCTTCGCGATCGGACACGTCCGTCTCGTTCGACGCCATATTACTATATGGCGTTTTTCATTTCATGCAAACATCTCACTAATTGTCATCTTGGTTGGTTAGGTGTTGTCGAGTCGGTACTGTCAATTCTACGTCACTGTGTATTTCTTATGATTGTTATTCTTCTTCTTTAATTTTGTGGTCGCTTCAGTAAGGGCATATAAATACGACTGAGTCATGACTTCTGTCAATATTGACTTTTTTGAAAATTGATAATTTTCAAAAGGTTTTTTACTTTTCCTCCTTGATAAAGATAGAAGATGTCTATCGAAACGTCGGAAAACATTACATCAACAATAGATGATGGTAATAGCCCAAACAATCATTCAACACTACACATGTTTGCATAATTTAAAGAATGTTCTCCCTTAGGAGATAGATATTCTGACATATTGACTCAAATAATTGAGCCGCTAGTACAGAACCATAATGACTTATGGTATCAACAAGATGGCGCGCCTCCACACAATTCATTCAATGTGTCAAATATCCTATACAGGCTATTTGAAGATCGATGGTTGGCGAACAATATTCCACATCTTTGGCCACCACGTTTTCCCGATTTAACTCCTTTAGACTATTATGTTTGGGGTAGGATAAAAAATATTGTCTACTCAACTCCCCTGACTGATAAAGAGGACTGCATAGAACGAGTCAGAAATGCGTTCAGGTTTGTTTAGATTTTTAGATTCATAGTTTTGAAACTCAATTTGTTTTTAAACACTTTTGCAGATCTCTTCCTCCCGATGAAATAAGAAGAGCAACGCACGAAGCATTCCTGAGACGTATAAATAAATGTCTAGAAATTAACGGTCAAAACTTTGAGCATCTTCTCTAGTTATAACCTCGAGAGTTTGCCATGGTTCTTCTAATAGTAACTTGAAGTCGGTTTCAAGAAGGGGTGAAAAATCTACAGCATGGGTCAAATAACAGTTCCTGAAAATTTCATCTTTTTGGCGTGAGGGAAAAAAATAGCTGAAAATTCAAGACGAAAGCAGTTTTTTGTGAATAACTCAGAAAATATCCACTTTAGGGCAAGGGTGTGATGCATACACTCACATTATTTTTTAACGTAGATTCAATATCTGCCATAAAAAAATGGGGTTCTTATTTGAAAAAATTGATTTTTCACGATTTTGTCAAAACTTTGAGCATCTTCTCTAGTTATAACTGCGAGAGTTTGCCATGGTTCTTCTAATAGTAACTTGAAGTCGGTTTCAAGAAGGGGTGAAAAAACTACAGCATGGTTCAAATAACAGTTCCTGAAAATTTCATCTTTTTGGCGTGAAGGGAAAAGAAATAGCTGAAAATTCAAGACGAAAAACAGTTTTTTGTGAATAACTCAGAAAATATCCACTTTAGGGCAGGGTGTGATGCATACACTCATATTAGTTTTTAACGTTGATTCAATATCTGCCATAAAAAAATGGGGTTCTAATTTGAAAAAATTGATTTTTCACGATTTTGTCTTCCCTATCTTTGAAAGCGATTTTTTCACCCCCTGTATCATGAATCGCGATTTCGATTTTCAAAGTGGATACATCAATCTTACATCTCAAAAAATCCCAAAAATGAAAATTTTCCCTCCGAAAACCTCGAAGTTATTCTTGTCTCAGCTGAGCTCTATTTTCGATTTTTTTTTCGAATTTTCCCGCTCAGAGAGAATTTTCCAACCAAAACTGAAAAATGTTACATCACAATAACTTGAAATTTTCTAAGGAATCTATTTCTGCAATAAAAAGATGGTGTTCTAATTTGAAAAACGGAAGTTGACGTCATTTCCGGAAAAACCGGAGGTGCTCATGCCTTGAAAATATTTTAGATTTCATCAGCATCGTGAAATACTTATAAGTAGACATCGGATTATATGCACTATCAAAATGCCAAAATATGCATGCAAATATGCACTAAAAAAGGGCGAAATATGCACAATCAAAAAAACATTAGTAGAATTAACTTTATTTTCACAATACATAATTATATAGGTACTTATTGGTTGTAATTCTTGTGACAATTATGTATACAAGAACATATTTTTCGAGGTTTTCTGGCGCAAATTTGTGACGTTTGTCACTTAAAACTAATTCATATGCTGAAAATGACCTTTCAATGGCGCCATTTCTGCCGAAACCTCTTCAGGCAGAATTTGAGTGGTGCCGTTGATGAATGCGTTAACTGTTTTTATTTCTTCGAGACACGGATTTTTATACAAAACAGCATTTAATTTGCCACGAACTTTTTCTGAAAGTGAATTGGGAAGTGCGTTACTCTGTTCAATATTTTTTTCCAATATTTCCAAGGACTTGCACAGAGGAAGGTTTTTAGTTTCTAGTATCTCAATGGCATCGGGTATATTGCTGAAATGTGTTGCAATAAGAGCAATATTTTGTTCAATTGAAGGATTCTCAAATGCCCGCTGGCTTGATTTGATTGCAATGGCTTCTGAACTGTCAACTACCTCTTTTATGGCTTCAAAATTCTCAGCATAAAACAATACAGCTTTCAACCAAGTTCCCCAACGTGTTAATATTGGTTCTGGAGGTAGTGCTAGGTTTGGCAGTCGCTCCTTATACGCTTGTACTCGAGACGTTGCTTTTAAAAACACTTTTTTTGTAGAAGAAATCAATTTATTGACAATCCCGAATTCTTTTCTGATCTCTTCCGCAACTCGATGTAGGCCGTGGGCTAGACAGATGATATGAAGCAATTTTGGGTAGAATACTTTCAGAGCTTTCCGCGTAACCAAGATTCGAATCAATGAAAATGATTCGAGTCGACGAAAATGATTCGACGAAAATAATTCGAATCAATCACCCGATTCGAATCATACGCTGATTCGAATTAGCATAAAATCTCATTCGAGTCGAGCTCTCACGATTATGACTCGAATTATTCGAATCAAATGTGATTCGAGTCCCATCACTAGATCGCTCTCAATGCGCTCTCGCAGTGCGTGCGAGGGCGATGTGTTGATGTTTGGTGTGGGGACGGCGGCGAAGTACAACACGTCTAACACGTATAAATACTAAAATAAGCACTGTCAATGAAAAAGTACCAAAATATATTACTATAAAAATAGCATTATATGCGTTTGCATATGCAATAATGCAAATGCATATAATCCGATGTCTACTTATAAGTGCTGAATTTCATGAAAATACTTTCATTATATTCCCGTATAAATATGGGTGAGGTTCCTCGTGAAAGACCCTTGTATATCCGGGTGATTTGATTGAAGAGGCTCACATTTAACCTCAGGAAAAATATTAATTAAAGTTTGTTTAAGTTCTTCTGGTTTTGTATCGGGATGCAGTCGGGAAATATGCAGCGCTAATAATTCAGGCACAGTAACAATCCCAGTTGTGCTTGGACCTCCCTTACCAATCATAAATTTGTTTTTCTGTACTCTTTTCCTATTTCTTGTTTTCACTATTTGCCAGTAATTTTCTCGTTGACCATCCCGTATATCGCATTCAATGTGATCAATTCGATCTAACACTGTTTCATGCTTCGTTTGTAGTATAGCCGCATTTACTGTTCGATTATCAAAAATCCAGACGCTTGACGGCTCCATTTGAACTGACTCGAGCCGTTGCATTAGAAACATTGGAGGTATTAATTGATCCTGAAATCGATTTATTTGTATTCATGATATAAACATTCGATGACGTAGATTGCAGGGCCGGTTCATAAGAACTGGAAGGCGCAGATGTGCCGCTCTCTGCATTCAAACGGTTCTTTATGTTTTGATTATTGATAATTTTTTTTATAGTACCGTTGGCATCTGGGGAACCGGCACTTTTACCTTGTAACGATTTAAATTTTTCATCTCTTAGGGAAATAATTGATTTTTGTAGTTCAATTATATAGTTAGAATCTGCTACAGACTTTTGCAGCAGGGATACTTCGCGCTTGAGGCACTCGAACTCTTTAATGAGATTATAGAATTCAGTTAGCTACGGATCATTGAGAACCAAGTTCACTTTAGTCAGAAGAATCACAAAACCATTTGCAGTTTATGTTTTCACTAAAAATCTTAGTGCACGCGTCCTTTATAGACACGCACGATGTATGGAAACCAAGTTTATAAAAATTTCGACATGAATGCGAGAACTAAATTTAAGATGCTCATAAATGCTGAACTATTCGATTAATTCAGCCCAATAACGAATTTGACCGATATTTGGATCATTTAACAATTCTGAAAAAATGAAAACTCTAGGTCATCATATAGAGAGTATAGGGCCTGACATATTCAAGTTTCCCCACGGATTCTTTATCAGGAAGTCGATTGGAAATATTTTTGACTCACTAGTCGAAAAGTTTATCTATTTTGGTAGAACAATAGCTCGCTGTTCTACTTGGAGCAAGCAAGCGAAAGTAATAAACCCCAATCTCAATAATATCCTGAAACCGAATGCAATAACCCTCGTAATTCTTTTAGGATTTATCAGGAAGATCGCATCAAACTGTTTGAAATTTGCATTTCCTATGGGGATATCTCACTCTACCGAGACCAAGAAAGTTGTCATAAATGTGGAATTGTATTAAAAAAACAGAAATGGTTTAACATCTCATAGTGATACCGTTGGTTTTTGTGAACAGCATGTTGGGATATATTGAATTTTAAAACTCCGCGTTACATGTCGAGAATATGTCGAGCGGTGAACACGTCTGTGAGCGTTGCTCTGATAATTTCATCGTAAATACAAAGTTTATACGTTGTTTTTCATGTCAAGTTAAATTTCATCTTGTCTGTGTATCTGTAAAAGATGCATGGGCAAAAATTATTAGTGAAAACTCAAACATTTACTGGGTTTGTGATGGTTGTAAGGTTAAAGTGATGGAAAATCAATTGTTATTGGTGAAAGAAAATGAGTGTCTTAAAAGAGAGAAATATCTACAAGAAAAGCTTCTTGAAGAGATGGAATATTCGAGTAAAATTCAAAAACAACTTATAAAAGCACTAGAAATTAATTCTGAAACGTCAATGAGCGGCTTGAACCCTCAAGGTCATCCCAATATTCGCTCCAACTCGATTTCATCAAACAAATCTGCAAGTGTGAAAAGTAAACATACCGGGAACGATAATACATTTGTCACCGATACCACTACTGAGCGGCTGTTGCGAACTAAGAATGAAAATATAAATAAAAATAGTTTGCCCAGAAATATATTACCGGCACCTTCAAGTCATATAATTGCAGGAATAAATATGGCTAACCCACAGGATGAATGGGTTCATGTACAGAGAAAGAAAAGACGTAAGTTTGTTGTGGGACAAAATAAAGAATTAACTGGTATTAAAACAATACCAAAATATACTTCTCTACATGTTACGAGACTGGCCCCGGGAACGACAACTGATGATCTAAAAAGTATACTTGTTGGAAATTTTCCTGAAGTAATTTGTGAACCGTTACGTTCTAAACATCCTGAAATTTATTCATCAATGAAAATTTCAATTAATCAAGAAAACCTGAATAATATATGGAAAAAGGACATATGGCCAAATGGAGTTCGTGTTTCGCAGTTTTTTCAAAAAAGGCAGGTCCCCACCGAAATTGCAGTGGAGGATCTCCCAAGGTCAATAAAATAGATGTACACACCCCCTTTCAAGGAACTTATTTAAAAATTCTGAATGTTAACGCCCAAGGAATAGGAAACAAATTGAACATTATGGAAATCCTGGTGGATGATCAACTCCCGGATGTTGTGTGTGTGACTGAACATATGTGTAGCAGTGAAAGTGTAGAGTATATTTCTTTACCTGGATATATTATTGCGGCACATTACTGCCGTGAGACAAAGATTCATGGAGGTACTTTAATTTTTGTTAAAAATGACATAGAATTCAAAAAACTGCAATTTTCAGGTATTTGCTCTGACATTCATTGTGAGTGCTGTGCTGTTAAAATAAGATTTCATGATTTGAATGTAAATATATTGTGCGTTTATAGATCTCCTTCCGGAAACTATGACATTTTTTTGAAAGAATTATCTATTATATTAGAACGCAGCTTCCGCAAAAACGACTTGATATTTGTCTGTGGCGATTTGAACGTCAATTATCTGGATCTTAATTGTGGCAAAAAACGATTACTTGATGATATTATGTTGTGTTTTGATCTCAAAATAACTTCTTCCGAGCCTACCAGGATATTCACAAATAAAAATAATCATACATCAATTTCCAAACTTGACTACATTCTAACGAATGTCAAACCCGATAGCTATAACTGTCGGGTTTTTGAGCCTCATTTAGGGGATCATAAGGCAATGTTACTTTGTTATGTGGTTACTAAAACCCCACAGGACAAAAAAATGGAAAAACATAAACTCATTAGGGACTGCTCTGAACAAAATCTATTTCATCTAAATAAGGTCATCTCAGAAAGCGATTTCTCTAGCATTTATACTGCATCTTCTGTCGATTGTGGTTTTTACCACTTACTACAAACTATACAGTGCTCAATAGAGGACTGCTGCCCACTACGAAAAGTTTCGGTTAATAATAAAAATTGTGGATGGGTGACTGAAAAAGTTCGACAAGAAAGCCGTGCTTTGAAAAACTTATTTTGGCTGAGCAAGTCCACAAACTCGAATTATTTGTCAGAATTATATAAAAGCAAGAAAAAAGACTACAGACTACTTTTAACTAACACCAAACTTGAGTTTAACCGAAATATTCTATGTCGTTCCGTAAATATGAATAAAACTGTATGGAATATTGTGAACGAGGCGACCGGGAGAAAAGCTAGGCCTAAATTTCCCCCATCACTGCTAATAGGTAAATGCGTTTGGTGAATATTTTTCTACTGTTAGTACAAAATGTATCCAACAACATTATGGGACCACATTTTCAAATATTTGTACATCGTCTAGGATTAATTGCAACACCTTTTTTTTCCATCCTGTGACTCATATGGAGGTATTTCAAGCAATCACAAGTTTAAAAAATAATAAGAGTACTGGTGCTGATTCGGTTTCCGCTAGAATGCTGAAATCATTTGCTCAACCAATCATTGAACATCTGGTTTACCTTATTAACCTTTCAATTACCAACGGCGTATTTCCATCTTGTCTGAAGTTGTCTACTGTGGTTCCGGTATTTAAGAAAGATGATCCTACTATTATTAGTAATTATAGACCAATTTGTTTGCTTAGTGTTTTTCAAAGATAATCGAAAGGATAGTATTTGACCGAATGCTGGATTTCTTGGGTGGGTTCGGTTTGTTGAGTCGTGCTCAGCATGGTTTTCGGACGGGGCGTTCAGCACAGACTGCTGCCGTGTCTTTCATTGAACATGTTTATGCGTGTTTAGATGCTGGTCTATGGGTGTGCGGTCTCTTCTTTGATCTTTCGCGTGCATTCGATTGCTTAAACTTCGAGAACATACACAAAAAGCTGTTTAGTTTGGGATTTCGAGGAGTTTTTCTCCAGTGGATCAATAGTTTTTAACGGACAGGTATTTATGTGTCAAATTAGCTGAATACATTTCTGATACATTCAGTGTCCTCTTGGGTGTTCCACAGGGGTCCGTGTTAGGTCCACTAATTTTCTTACTTTTCATCAATGACATGCCGGAACATGTGATTGCTGAGTGGATCACAATGTATGCCGATGATACGTCGTTTGTAATTTCGGCCACAACACTTGAAGAACTCGTAAATAAGTGCAAAATCTAATAAACAGTTTCACGAAATGGTGCAAGGATAACTCTGTTATTGTCAATGTTGATAAGACTGAGTGGGTCATTTTCAGCCTCAGGGCTAGAAATGAGACTATAACGCTGAAGCATGACGATGTCATTGTCAGGTCAAAATCAGGCATCAAGTTTCTTGGCTTGATGGTGGACGACCAATTGAGGTGGTGTGATCACATCCAATATTTGAGCACTAAACTGAACAAGGCTTATTATGCTATGAGCAGGATAAAGGAATCTCTGCCCATGGAGTCATTAATCACCGTGTATTACGGACTTTTCCATGCACATTTGGACTATGACATCTTGCTCTGGGGTAGCTCAGTAAGTGTGGGCAGAATTTTAATTTGTCAGAAGAGGTTAGTACGCCTGATGTTCGGCTTGAGCTCGCGTACATCTTGTCGTAATGTTTTTGTTCAAAAGCAGATAATGACTGTGCCTTCATTATATATTTACAGATCCTTATTATATGCGAAAGAAAATATCAATACACTGCCTAATCTATCGGATGGACACGGTTATAATACCAGAAATGTGTCCACTTTATCTCTTCCTGCGCACAGGACATCCAGGTATGAGTCCTCTCCAAATTTTCAAAGAATAAGATTCTTCAATCATCTGCCCCCTGCAATGAGAGAACTGCGATTTTCTGTGTTCAGGAGTAGATTGAAACAGATTTTGTTAAATAAGGCTTATTATAGCGTGGGGAATATCTGGGGATTCTGTTTTTGTTAACATTTATATATTGCAAATTTTCATTGTTTCTTTTTATTGTAATTTTTCCTATTTTTCTATTGACTTGTCCTATACATGTAAAAATGTCAAAAAGGATTGAATAAAATGTTATGTTATGTTATGTTATGTTACAGGCCATCAGCTCTGTCCCTTGGACCCTGAGTAGGTAGATGATTAACAAGGGATAAATAGAGGTACCTATTCAGTTTCACCCGTATTTATTCAAAATTTGAAAATCATATCTCGGAAACTATTGGTTTGTCAAAGTCGAAACGGTATTGGTGTATACGCCTGATAAAATTGCACCATAAAAAATTTTTATTTGGAAAATTTTATTTTGTTACTTCGAAACTATTCTACCGATTTATCCGAATAACGAACTCAGCCGAGATATTTATAACTCAAATCTACTCTGAAAATGTCAACTCTAGCTCTATCGTATTCACGGAAGTATTTGATATTCAAGATTGAGGGAGTCTATCCTCCTAGAGGATGTGATAATAATTATCTTTATCAGCGACTGAATTATCCAAGTTTAAGTCTAAGAAGAACTTTAGGATCAGTTATGTTTCTGTACGAAATCTTAAATAATAAAATCGACTGTGCTGAAATTCTCAGCAAATTAAATTTCCTCCTACCATGTTTCAATTCGAGAAATGCTTCAGTTTTAAAATGTGAAAGAGCTAGAACGAATATCCAGCGTAAGGCTCCAATAAATTTAATGTGTAATAACTTATATATGGTATAGTAGCTGTACCTGTTGTGATATATTTTCGTGCTCCCAACAAAATTTTATGAAAATTGCACTCGAACATCTGTCCGATTCATAGTAAAATTTTGATTTTGTGTAATGTATGTATGTACGTGGTTATGGAGCAGTTATTCTTTATAGTAACGTTGGTATCCCTTTATAGTGACTTGCAAAGTAAATGAATTTTCTGTTGGACAATAAGGTATTATTATTATTATTAAGTTCCGGAGGTATATGATTGGTGAAAAAATATTTGCTTCTTCAGGGCAAGGCAACCAAGAAACCAGGATAGGGATGGAAAAGAATAAATATATAAAAAAAAAAATTAATAAATATATAAATATGCGGTTTCACCCATTATCCTTCTTTTATATCTAATTTCACGGCATTATATCCTTTTCTTTATATACATATATTGACCACTACAGATTTCTGAGTTCAAAATATCAGAAGAGTGCCAAGTCTCAGTTGAACAAATAATATCGTAGTCATGTTGAGAAATGAGCAATCTATCATAAATAGTAGTCAATTTCGATCTTGAGCCCCTTACAACGTCATCTGCCCGAGACGCAAAAAGTTCCAAGAAGACCCATCTGGTAATGATTGCTATTCATTTACAGAAAAAGGGAAGATTTCATAGTGTTTAATTGTTTTAAGTAAATAGGACACTACAGTTGTAACCAATCACCAATTAAGTTGCATCATAAACGGAGCAAACATCAAAATTGATGAAAACTACTCCGCTTCAAAATCATACTATGAAAATTGACATCATCTCTACTACCGCCTGATATATTTCGGAATTTCTTTTTGCGGCCCAAGTTTTCAAATTCCTAAGTTGAATAGTACATTGTTTACCGGGTAGGAAAAGTTTAACATTCCTGGACGACTGTGAAGATTAGCAACACAGAGTCCAGGAATGTGGCATTTCCTACGAGGTAAACATACTAGTTTTCCGCAAATCGTTTAAAATTCCACAGATATTGATTGATTTAAAAAAAAAACGCGTTAATTTCATTCCCAAATAAATGGTGCTTTGAAATTCCTAATAAAATTACTTGGGTTACTATGGAAACGTATTGAGGTTGAATTCTCAAACTTGACGCTTATAAATTTAATTGCTGGTGTTCTCGAAAGTAAAATGATAAGTGATGATGAAATTTCATTCCTGGGACTCCTCCAGAGCTGCAGTGAATACTGCTTCTTTAGAATTATTTCCAAAGAAATCATCGCATGAGTAAAAATACGAGTTCTTTCTCAGAAAATGTTGTAATGGCATACTTCCTAGACCTTTGTTTAAAGATGAAATCTTCAACATTATGGGCCAATTATTCAATGCTGAAGTCAACCCTTGCACTTAAACACAATGTAGATGTATCTGCATACTCAAAACTTCGTTCTTTATTGAAACGGCAAGCTCAAGGTTATAGGGCAAAGGAATCTAAGATTTTAACGAAGGAAGAAATTGAAAAATTTATCCAGGAAGCTCCAGATAAAGAAAATTTAATGATTTATGTAATTTACAAGTTTTTAATTTCTATTTAGATTATAGCCTTATTTATTTTTTAGGTGGCTGTAATATTTGGTATTTCTGGGGCCTGCAGAATGGATGAGTTAGTCCGAATGACTGTACACGATATAGAAGACTTAGAATCTAAGCTTTTAATCAGCATGTCTGATTCGAAAACCAACAAACCAAGATCATTTGTAATTAATCAGATCTACTTGAATGTTTATCGAAAGTATATTTCGTTAAGACCAGAAAATATGAACAGTGACCGATTTTTCTTTAAATATCAAAGCGGAAAGGGTTGTAAACAAGTGGTAGGAATTCATTAATTTAGAAAAATGCCCAAAATAGTTGGTACTTATTTGAACTTGGTAAATCCGACAGAATATACTGGTCACTGCTTTCGTCGGTCTTCTGCAACAATATTGGTTCACTCTGGTGTCGACATAACTAGTTTAAAGAGGCATGGCGGATGGAAGTCATCAAACGTTGCTGAAGGATATATCGAAGAATCGCTTAACAATATGGTTGAGGTGGCAAATAAAATTTTCACAGTACAAAATATTCAAGAAAATGACCCTTCCACCCTGCAGGTTGTCCAAAATGTTTCTCATAGTTCTAAGAGTGTTCCTCCAATGTTCAATAATTGTACTAACTGTCAAATTACTGTAAATATAACAAATTGATCTTAAAAATGTATTCAGCAATGACTTGATGTATTCAAAATATAAATTAATTCCTTATAAGCAATGTGTTTTCTATCATTTATGTAGAACATTAACAACTGTACGGAAATATCATTTCCTTACAGTAAGGAAATGACAATTCCTTACAGTAAGGAAGTCCTGACTTTTTCTTCAAGAAATTTTGCGATTTGCGGAAAATGATATTGTTCTATTCTATCAAAAACTTCACAATATCCTCTTCAAAATTTTCGTCGACACCAACAACTTTCAGATAAGGAAAAGTTTTCTTCATAGCAGACACCCCATAATCAGCAGAGAGTTCCTCATGAATAATCTTCTTGGTGTTATTAGCACCTTCAGAACTCTTGAAGTTGATTAATAGACCACTATTCTTCAACTGTACCTGTGTAATTTGCAGATTTAGTTCAACTGGATCTATATTCCACATAATATCTCGCTTTGTTCTGGAATTAGCTTGACTGAAGTCCTGG
Source organism: Micraspis discolor (assembly GCA_030674115.1). Taxonomy (NCBI): domain Eukaryota; kingdom Metazoa; phylum Arthropoda; class Insecta; order Coleoptera; family Coccinellidae; genus Micraspis; species Micraspis discolor. Next base: position 33,814 of record JARTUT010000938.1, read on the forward strand.
GTTTGATAACAACCATCAATTTGGACTTGTACTCGTATAACTAGAAGGCCCCACAGATTCAGGTGCAAAACAAATTTTCGAGAACTCCTCATCAGCCTGATTAGTGATCCTAAGTGAAAATTTGTTCATCAAGCATTTAATTAAGCTTGAAATCTAATAATCCCTTGATATATTCTTCATATTTATTGCGTACTTTATAACAACATGGGTTAATGCCCTTGATACGCTCCGGTATCAAACAGCCTCAGGCCACCAGTGCATCTTTTCTGTCCTTGAGACATAATGTACTATATTGTTCTGCAATATGGTCTCGAAGATCGTGTTCTCCTCCTGTAGTCTTCTACCTTCCTCAACCTGATAGCGGTGTGACCGCTCCATGATCTTGCTCAGTGGATTTTTGATTAGGTCCTCAGGAAGTACCACCTTTCCATTAATATAGAGGTTTCCGTCTTTTAAATAGGCATTCGTCTTCTCTGATTTAGCCAGGTATAGATGCCTTCTCAGCAGCTTTGACTGCTCTCGATCCTCTGGACATAGGTCATCATTGATGAAAATCTTTGTAGATTTAAGCTTGTTCTTGTCTCTCATAATCCTGTGAACTTGTACCGGTAAGATGTGAATTCAACGTAGATAGGAGGGTTGTTCTCTTTAATTGATTTATAAATTCATTAACTACATGCTCAGGCAGATCTATATCAAGCAGGTTCATCATGTTCAGGATGAATGAGGATAAGATATGATCTCCAACCTCGAGGCCGCATGCAATGATTTTATTTTATCTCGAACAGCGCTTTAAGAACTGCACTTCAGCTTCAACAAGTGGGATTCTTTTTTACATGAAACGATTCTACCAACGGTTGCATTAAAGCATTAAGAAGCCTGCCCTAAGAGCAGTAGTCTGAATCGAAAATTCCTTTTTCGGCAGAGTGACGAGATCCTGGAAACCTTTCATGCCCGCGACAAAACCAGGAGGGTATGGAAGCCTCAGCAGAACACAGAACGGAATTCACAAGATGTTTAATTTCACAAAAAATAGCGTAAAAACGCAATATATTAAAATAATTTCTCCTGCAATATACATGTGAACGATGTAAGTTAGAGACGCTTGTTTATGTCAACTGCTATAATCTGAAAATCGAGAAGGTATAAACGTGTTTCTTTCTAGTAACTCACATGAAATATGAAAGAAGAAAACTACATGAAAACCACTGAAGCATTTACTACATTCATGTCTTGTAAACAAAATTTTTGGACCTATTCATAGAACGATTGCCATTATCATCCATTAGAATAGATTAATAAAAGAGGAACCAAACAGTGTTTCCTCCTTTATTCAATTTCAATCTATTCATTTTCCAAATATTCAAGTGTTTAACTAGGAAGATTTAAAATGCACTAATAAATTGATAAAAATCAGAAATAAACCAATCAAGAGTCTTTGACTTTTCTTCAACAACCATCCAACCGAAATAAATAATTTCTAACTGAATATGCAATCGTTAAACCATAAACCTTTCATTTAAAAAATTTTGGAATAATACAGCGTTCAATGTCTTCAAGGGTTTGTTTTCCTACAGCTGCCATTCTGACTCATTAATAATCGCTTTCCAGTCAAGTGCGTGTGACGCCGGGAGGTGCTTTTTCTTTAGTTTATTGATGTTGAAAAATCCTATAAATATTGCTGTTGCGAAAAAATCAAATTTTTTATTAGCAATCGGAGTTGGAAATAGAAGTTTTTTGCCAAGTAGGGAACAGAGAGATCAAATGTACAATTAAGAATGTTTTTTATGCTCCAAATTTAAGGAAAAACCTACTTTCTGTCGAGAAGCTTGAAATGTCCAATATAAAGGTATTATTTGAAAGTGGTCTTGCGAAATTGCTTAATGATAGAATGAAGTTAATAGCATAGAAGATATGCCCATGTGGATTTTTTTGAATCTTTGATGTTGCCAAATATTTTCCCACTTCTTCTTTATAATTGATTTGTAGGTGGTGCTCAAATCGTAATTTGTCAATATATCCATTTCTTCTCCTGTAGAGATTGCCTCTTTTGCTGCCTGATCAGCTTTTTCATTTCCAAGTATGCCATTATGTGAAGGGACCCAAATTAGATGGCAGCTATACTGTCTGGAGTACAAAGATAATAGATCTGTTATTCTAGTGATCACGGTGTTATTCGAGTAGAGCTCTTGAACTGCTTGGATAGCGCCTAATGAATCGGTATATATGACAGAGTGGGTAATGTTTTGTTCTTCAATATGTTCCAGTGCTTTCGAGATGGCTACAAGTTCTGCAGTAAAATGGAACATTCAGTTGGAAGTCTAAGTTAGATATTTCAAAGGTACCTACACAAAAATTCGGTTTAGAATATATTCGTGAAGAAAATAATTTTCAATTAGAATGTTATGTAGATCCAGACTGGGGAAGCGACAAGAGTGATCGCAGGTCTGTATCAGGATTTGTTTTTAAATTTTCCAACAGTACTTTGATGTGGGCTACTCTAAAGTAGCATTCTAGCATTCTAGCATTCCTTATCTAGTTCAGAGGCAGAACTGATTGCACTCTGTAGTACAGCTTCAGAAGGTTTATGTTTTATAAAACTTTTACAAGTTTTTGAAATTGATGTAAAACCTTTGTTAATTTATGGGGACAATCAAGGATGTATTTCCATATTGAATAATCCTGTAAATAATAGAAGGGTAAAACATATTGATATTAAATACAATTTTGTTCTTATTTCATTGTAAATTTGGGTATGACGATGTCAAAACAGGTCCAATTAGTTGTTATATATATAGATATATATATATATATATATATATATATAGAGAAGGATGAATTTGGGTACAAGGCAATATCTGGCAAGAGTTAATAATCAATCGTCATCAACATCTATATTTCGAACTTTTAGCTGTTCTTCATCAGGATGCTGTAATGTATAAATTGTAAAAAAACAAGCAAAAATAATAAACACTCAAAAACTTACATCTGACAAGACTATTATTAAATCAGCAAAGAGAGCATCAGAAATATATCTTCTTAGTTGAACTTCAATTGCAAAATCTCAAAAAACTTTATCAATGTTGCAGCGTGAATAATTTGACAATCAATAGGTTAAAAACACATAAGACAAGGTGAACCACAGAAAACAACAATTCAGGTTATGACATCCACAGTACGAATGTCATCCGAATTTTTGTCGAGGGACAACAGATAACTGTAAACTACACTTAGATTTTTCAGATCAGTCTTCTTATTAATATTATTTTTATTTTCATTGATGAAACACATTTCGAGAAATGATCTCTTGTTGTAATTTGAGTTGGTACATAGTATCTCAACTTCATCGAATTTAAATGTGTGATCTAATGTGGATTAATGAGTCGCCAATGCGCATCTGTCAGGTCTCAGTCTGACGTCACTCTTATGGATTGAGATACGTTTTTTTAAGGATTGGGACGTCTGCCCTACATATACAGAATCACAACCACCACAAGGAATACGATACACAACGTCATATCTAGACGAGTTATGGACTCGGTCTTTAATTCTACTGAAGATATTTCTAACAGTCAGTGGGTTGTATCTTGCTATCCTTATATTCTCTACTTCCTTTAAAATACTTTCTAGTTTTGGTGTTAGTGATGGAATGAAGGGTAGGGACACATATCTCTGTTGTTCCATCGGGTGCGCAGTCTCTTCTCTCTCTGCCAGCGGTCTCTCTCTAACCTGTCCGACGGTCAGTGAACTCAGGCATCTATCCAAAAATATCTTGGGGTAACCATTGTCTTCGAAAAGGCTGAATAATCTCCTTATTGCATTCTCTCGGAAATCTGGATGGCAAATTCTGGTAATTCTCTGGAACACTGAGCCTCTAGTTGAAGATTGGATAAAGTGCGGTGTATGCGAAAATTGGTGGCATGAGGCCTGCACGAGCTACGAGAACAGGGGTGTCTTCATATGTGACCTTTGCATGTAATCGTCATCTTGCCCCAATATGTGCGTCATCTTGCCCCACTATTGGGGCAAGATGACAGAAATTCTCTTTACGTTTGAAAATTTTCCATTTTTTCCTTTATGTTTTGTTTTCTAATTTAAGATTAGTTCATGAAAAAACAATTAAATGTTCTATGATTCTGTTATACTTTCGAAAAGTTTAAAATTATAAGTAGTTTATTTTTTATTTAATTTTTTACCTTAAGCTAGTCAACTTGCCCCACCTTACCCTAATAAGCTATTCAATCATTTTTTGGGGTATGAGTTCTTTAAAAGTATATCGAAAAGTTTCTTGGTATTTTTTTGGTAAAGTGATGGATGAGATATTGTGTAAATTCTATTCTTCATACCAAGTATAAAATTTATTCTGATTTTTGTTTGTGATTGGAATAGAACTTGATATATCTTACAGAACTTGAATTTTTCGTGTACCAATCGAATATTTCTTTGTTTTGTTCAGTTCTTATTAACTACGTGTCAAGAAATGGTACTGCTTTATTGCAATCTTCTAAATTTGGAAATTGATATAACTCATTCTGATATAAAAAGTACTGAAATATTAATGTCGGAATTAGAAAATCAAATAATCACCAAACTACCCCTACATTCTTGGGAAATATTTAAACATAAACAATTTTTAGGATATAACAAAAAATTGCATGAAGTGAAGAACAGCAATATTAATAAATTCAATAACTTAAAGAGTGATCTACCTAAGATGAAAGTAGACCCTAAATGGCTAAAAAACACAACAAATCAAACTATACCAGAAGACATTAAAAAATTGATATCATTGGGTCCTAAATTTGATTTACCAACAAGTATATCTGATTTTTCGATAGCCAAATTACTTTCTGATTGTGAAGTTATAGTAGAAAAAGAAATTCCTGAAAACCAAGACCTCCTCAGAGCACAGACCACAAACACAATAACAAATTATGTTCATGAACAAAAACAATTAGGCATACGAGAAAGAGGAATAAACAACAAGACCAAAACATTTTTCAAAAATAATCCAAATCTATTATTATTAAGGTTAGATAAAGGTAATGTATCAGTAATAAAGAACAAAGAAGAATATCATAGATTAGCTATAGATATATATAAATCCAAATATTATTTGGAACTACGTAATGATCCTACATCTACTATTGAACAGAAAGCAAACAAACTTGTAATAAAATTATATAATAATCAGAATATTGACAATGCCATAAAACACAAGTTAATTCTGTATTCCCAACATTTTATGGACTACCCAAAATTCACAAACCTACACTATCTTTAAGATCTATAATCTCTTCAATTGGTTCCCCAACTAGTAAAATTGCAAAATGGCTCATCTCCTGAAGAAGTTTTAGTCAGTTTAGATGTTATTTCATTATTCAGTAACCAGAGCTGTGCCAAAGCATTGTGCTTAGTACTCGTGAAAGCACTCTAAGCACTTTAGTGCTTCCGAGCACTGTGCTCGCGAGCACTTTTCAAAGGCTAGTGCTTAGTGCTTGTTTTTCGGAGCACTCTCGCGAAAATCTTAGTGCTTAGTAATCCGCTAAGCACTAAGCCTTTTCGAATTCTTGAAGTAGGGTCAATATAAGCAGGTACGGTATTTGATTTTTTATGTGCGCAAAGATAATATGATCGTTTTGAATTAATATTCAGTATTTCTTCAGTCACCATTGATTTGACTTTATGGTTATGAAGGCCAGAAAATTTTTTGTTTTGTGCGCTTGTTACTAGTGGAACAGGTGGGCTATCGTTCTGTCCAAATGTCTGTAATTTCCGAATATCAGGCCGAAAATGGTTTCAATCCATTGGGTTCGACTTCTTGATGGAGAAACCTTGGTCAAATTTAAGTAGGTCAGGCTGGCCGGCCCTCCGATCGTATACTCTCTATCTTCCGAAGGAGATGACCTAGAGTTTTCATTTTTCAGAATAGGTTGATCGTTCAAATATCGCGGTCAAGTTCGTTATTGGGCCAAATTCATCGAATAGTTTAGCAGTTAATAACATTAATTTCTTGAATATTCATCCTATCAATTCGTAACTCAGTGAATGTCTAGATAGCGTTAAAAGGAAGGAGTGTGCCAAATTTCGAGAAAATCGTCACGAGAGAAAATTTTTAAAAAATTTCCAAAATGTTTTTTTTCAATACACGATATCTCATAAGTTATTCGTCAGATCACAACAATTTAGGGCATTTATGCAGGGTATAGGTACCTAAAATATTTTAAAATTTCATCATCATAGCGTACAATCTCCAGAAGATATAAGAGTTTTTCTGAAAATGAAGTCACAGATTATATTTCTATCTATGAATTCACATCACATCAACTATAAATCTCTATGAGCGTGGTTTTAATTTTATGACAAGTTGTCATAATGAGTGAATATTGAGCCGAAAATGAAACTTATTCTGTGGGTTCATTTTTATGACAAACATGTCTAAAATACTGGTGTGTGCAGTTGTCATATTTTGAATGGAAATGTCATTATGAATTTTGCGACAAGAGGACTATTTTTTCCCAAATGTCTGTAATTTCTGAATATCGAGCTGAAAATGATCGCCATCAATTGGATTTGACTCGTGATGAAGAAACGGTGGTCAATTTGAAAATGTTTGGCTGAATATTCTCTATCTTCCGAAAGAGATGAGATAGAGATTCCATATTAATAGAATTAGTTTATTATCCAAATATAAGTCAAGTTAGTTATTGGGCCAGACCTGTCCGATAGCTCAGCAATTATGAATCTGAAATTCGGTTATAATTGATGACACACAACTACTAACAACTTATATATGGTATAGAAATGTGGAAAGAATGCCAGATCGAAGAATTTGCTGAACTGTAAGTTCACTCAACTTCCATTTAAGATATATGTTTATTGATTCTTTCACACTCATTGTGCTGGCTGATTTTGAATCGCACTCTTTTTTAAGTCTGAGTAAAGACTTTAGAACAAACGCGTAAAAACTCCTGATCTCAGTGTTTTCCACATTTTTTCAGTAATGTGTTCTCGCTTATAAAATAATTGGTCCTTGGTTATTAATTCAACTTTATGCATTGATTAGGAACAGCCATTCAGATTCAGATCGACGAATAAGATTAACTAGTACCAGAATGTAAATTGAATGCATGCGTTTCACAAAACAAATAAAATGGCTTTTGAGTTTTTCCCAGTCTCGAAATCATAATTTTAGATATGTCGATGAAGCTAAAGAGTTCTCATTTCAATCAAACAACATTACATAAAATAGTTCCCACTAAAGTGCTTAGTGCTCGAAATATTCAATTACTTTTGCAAAAGTGCTCGGTAATCCGGAGCCTTCTGTCGAAAGCGGTGCTTGGAACTCGAGACTCGAAGCCTTTTTTTTCGAGCGCTTAGGGCTTAGTGCTCGAAGCACTTTTATTCGGTGCTTAGCACAGCTCTGTCAGTAACATCTCCAAACAAAATGCTATAACACGGTAAAATTACACTGGAATTCAATAAAAAACCATTGTCCAATACAACTCAAAGACTTTTTAGAACTTTTATGTTTTCTTTTTGACAATACCCATTTTGCATTGTACCGATACTCGGGATGGTATTCGGAAATAAAATCCTAATCGGCAACGTCTATGTATGTGATGTTTATTTGGTTGCCTACCCACTATTGAAAATTCCCGTCTGAACTAATCTTGGTAAACAACATATGTAGCCGCGAATTTTTCATTCTTTCAACAACTGTGTTGGTGAAAAGTAATTTGAACGATTAGCGAGCCCTTTTGGGACTAAGGTTTCAGATTTTACTAAGTGAAGTACGAAGACTATCCCTGGTTGCAGGTAAACATTTCTTAGAATAATTAACTTGATTTTTTTTGTGATTGTTAATTTATTTGCAGATTCGTTTCTCGAATTACCTTAATCATTGTCACCTATTCCGAAACATTTTCTTAGAAATAAAACCATTGAAAAGTAATCCTTTTCATCTTCATCACCCTGGTGTTAGAACCAACCGTTACAGCATATGATGAAAAATTTTACGAACAAACATTTGGAACTCCTATGGGTGCTACTATTTCACCAATTATATCACAATACATCATGGATGATTTAATATCCGAGATATAAGGAATTCATTTAAACCAACATTTTTAAAGAAATTCGTTGATGACATCATTTGCAGTGTTCCAATAGACAAAATAGAGGAACTTCTTACTTCATTCAACTTATATGATACTAAAAAATATATTCAATTCACTATTGAGAAGGAAGATTGCAATAAAGCAGTACCATTTCTGGACACGAAGTTAATAAGAACTGAACAAAACAAAGTAATATTAGATTGGTACACAAAAAATTCAAGTTCTGGAAGATATATCAACTTCTATTCCAATCACAAACAAAAAATCAAAATAAATTTTATACATATATATATATAGACGTATTACGTGGCCTTATGGAGCCCAAAACGCCATACAACGGACCCTTACGAAGCCAAAAACGTTTTTACGAAGCCCGGTCCGGGCTTCCTAAAAGTCACGTGTATATTTTTACAGTGGCTTCCTATGGCATCAGTAAGTCCGTAGACGAATTTTCGCCCTGGCGTCATATCGACCATTTTCTATCGCAACATATACGCGTTTAGTTCATGCCATCCGCCTGTAGGTGGTGCGCCAGTGGCATCAGTATAAATATATACAATGTGAAGATACTCTGGGCCTATAGGAGTCCCACTATGGTTTGCATTGTTTAGGGAAGCCAGTATATTTGGCAACGTTGCATTCCATATTATGCTTATTGAATTCTATTTTGTTTTACCGCCGTATAGTCCAGTCAACACGTGTCTTCAAGGTCAACATTTTTATTCGCCTCGAAATTTATGATCAGGGTGTCATTCCATTCATCTTGGCATCCAGAAACATTTTGATAAAGTTGAAGTGGCGCTTGCAAAATTACACAATTACAATTTATTATAAACAATAGGGTAAAGAAAATAGGGGTGTTTGGTTTATTGCGAATATCTCAAAAGTATTCAGAAATTTCGAAATTTGAAAAGAGACTCAAAAGAAGAAAATTCCTAAACAAGAACCTACCTTCCAGAACTCCAGAATCAGTATTTATAATTTTTGCATAGGGTTGAATATACGGTTGATAATGGGAAATCTCGCTGGGAAAGCTCACTCACTTTCGACTTTTTAATAAACAAATAGTTCCTAAACTTATTAAATATAAAGTTAGAAGCTGAACAAAATTCAGAAGACTACAGAATAGATCAATGTACAATAATCCGTCGACAAGAAATATTTATCGCGATTTTCAATTAAATATCCATTAGTTAAATAACATATTTTTGTAGCATGAGCATCATCTGCAATAATTGCCATAATTGCAATAATTGCCATAATTGCAATAATTTGTAAACTATAAACCTGGATTATTTAACTGTTTTGCAGCTTTTTACGAAAAGGTATAGAATAGATTCCCGTAGGAAAAATTGAAAAATTGTTAAATTTTGTTTGTAATTAGCAGTTCCTTCAGTCAGAATGAATGAACTCTGTTCACACATAGAAAAAAATAATGTTTCTTCACTATTTTTATTGATTCATTTTTATAGTTATAAGTCACTTTAAAATGATTTTCAATAATTTTCATCCCCTATTTAAAAATTGTCATAAACAATTTTTAATTGAAAATTTTTGCAATTTAATTTTTGATGAAAATTACGATTCAACAAAAAACCGTTCTTCAAAAAATTTTTTTGCTCAAAAACACTGTTATTAACAATTTTTTCACCACTTGTTATGAAAATTAAGGAACCATTTTATTCTTTCATCATCATTCATCTCCTCTTCGATATCTGCAAAAAAATTATTTCGGTTCAAATTTTAATGCGATACGAAATTTTTATAATCAAGGAGAAATTTGTTTTGCTTTTAAAATCGAAATATCTGATCAACTTCAACAGATACAGTAAGCATTACAGAGATCTTTTTGGCAATCTTGTTCACCTGAAAATAGTGCTTATCAGTTTTCCAAATGTCTGTTACTTTCGAATTTTTGGCCAAAAATTGTATCAAGCGTTTTGTTTGGACTTACTGATGGTGTCCTTGCTCAAAATCGATTCTGTCCGTCTGTTCCGTGAACATGATAACTCTCGAACGGATAAAGCTAGAGAGTTGAAATTTTAAAGTAGAATTGAATTATAAATATCTCAGTTAAGTTCGCAGTTCAGATGAATCGACCGAATAGTTTCAGGTAACAAAAAAAAATTACACACGTGACCTAAAGTTTTTTCCTTCAAATGATACTATTCAGGTAAAAATTTTTTATGATGCAGTTTTACATCATGGTGGTATATCAGTACCATCCTTGACTTCGACAACCTAATAGTTTCGGAGATATGATTCTGCAAAATTTGAGTAATTACGGGTGAAAGTAAACAACTCTGTTTATCCCTCATCAATCATTTAATTACCGAGCTCCCATTGGTAAGTTCAGTCTGGTTACGGGAAGATTCTAGGTTCAAATCCGTACGAAGTTTGAACTTTTCAACATTTATCATTATTTAACTCAATCCGAGAGATTTCAACTTTTGCATTTTCATTCAAATAAATTTTAACGTCTGGACACTTTGGCGCTCTTGTTCACCTGAACAGAGTATTTCTAGAATAGATCAAGTAGTTTCGGAGAAACGAAAAAACAATGTTTCAGTTTGAATTCTTTCAAGCACTTGGTTGGTTAGATGGAATTTCAAGGATTCACAGAGTTATCAATTGAAATCTTTCACTGTGTAATTATTCAAATTTGTTTCATCTCAATAATCAACATAGCCAATATATTCATTTCTCGAATCCACCCTCAAATTGCAGATCCTTAGATCATTCCGTTCATGAGTTATCATGCTCACGTACGGACGGACATAATGTATTTCGACCACAATTTCTTTAAGGTGTCCATCTGAAACTGATGATTCCTTGTTTGCCCAAATGTTTAAAAATCGCTAAGATTTGGGCAAATTCATAGGTAAAGAGAGAACTGAATATTTTTGGCAAATTTATTTCACACCCTGTATGGCTAGAAGTTGAATAGCTTCTGAAGAGTCTAGTGAACAACCTTTATTTGAAAATTGTCAATGAAAAAAAAATTTGATTACTGAAACTAAGAATACTGATTCATTTCCTGAACTCAGAAACCTCTAGCATTGTCGATGTACAAGAGATAATCGTTGAGTAGTCAAATTGTTAAAATATTAGTAAATATCGATATTATTTTGAAAATTTGCAAATATAAAATCTTTTTGATGTCACCTGACTTCTGTCTCAATGTTGAATGTTGAGTTTGTTCATTAGATAGTCTATCAAGATAAACATTTCTGCCATTTTTCCATGACTATGCCCATACAAAGTTCATCTTCCAATTTGAAAATCGAAAAAGGTGGATCTTTGAGAATAAAAGATTTTCCAATAATAATTTTATGAATTGATCTATTATTCAATATAAGTCTCGAGGTGAGAGCATGAGGTTGAAATTTTCAGGGTAGTAACCTATAAATTTCTTTGATAAATTCGTCATTCAGTCAACTCGACTGAATAGTTTAGAAGTATATTTTTTTCCAATGACACTTTGCAATTGAATTTCTTTTTTATGATGCAGTTCTACAATACGAATTTTGACTTTCGGAGATATGATTTTCAAAATTTGAATAATTAATTGCTCAAAGTGTTTGATGGATAATTCTGTGAACCCCAGATGGCTAGCTAACAACATTAGCGCAATTGCTATCTGATCGGCACCTCGAATTCGAAGGCCCCAGGTTTGAATTTTCAACTCCGGTATTTTGTGATGGGCATTTTTATGAGGATCGAAAGGAGGATTTCATGAATGAATGTTATTTGAGTGGTTCCTGAACATTTCAACTTCATTTTCATTAAAATGAGTAAGATCGAACTATTGGCGTTCGTACCTCTGGCAAATCTATAGGCGGAGCACTTATTGGATCAGATCTTATTATTTTCATGAATGCTGCTACTCTGATATTTCTTCTTGTAAGTTTTCCTCTATAGATATTATCGATGCTTCATTTTCACTATATACGATGATTATCATTCGCAGCATGTTGGAGCAACTTGGATTTATCGCTGTCCAGCACTCGTAGGACTTTCTGATGTGCTTTTATTCGTACATGCAGAGGACTTTTAGTTCTAGAATATAGGAAAGCCGCATTTATGACAATAATATCTGATCGCATAAAGGCGGTGAAAATAATCTAAACAATCATTCTATACGAGATCCATCATCGAAAATTTCTCATGGTCAACTATAAATTATGATTCTCAGGCTCATGTGACACACGGAATTACAGAGATAACATTTTCTGTTCTTCTGGTTAAGGATATTTTAATAATTGCGCACCTTCGATTAATTCAGGCGTAGATTCAAAATTATTAAACGTTACAAATTTACCGGTACAGAGTGCATATCAATTTGCCCAATTTTCCAACTTTTTTTTGGCCAAAAATGAGGAAACATTTCGAATGGACTCATCGAAAATCAAACAATATCCATTCTGTCCGTCCGTACGTGAGCACGATAACTCCCAAACGGAATGAGCTACGGATTCAAAATTTGAAGGTGGATTCGAGCAATGAATATCTTGGCCCAATAGTGTCACAGTAATAAAAATTTTTTCATTAAGACGTTTTTGGGTGACCTTCAATAGATAGGTATAATGATTCGTACAAAACATATTCTCGTTCTTTTGTCGAGCTTGTGAAATTGAACAGTTTTGACAAATCAATACTTACGGAGATATGATTTTCAAAAAAATTGTTAATTACTCTCGAAGTAGTTTACATGTGCGCCAAGTCACAAATTCTTAGATAGGTTGGTTGTCCAAATATTTCGGTGAGTTCGTTTTTGGCTAAATCCGCCAAATAGTCCTTCTGTTATGACCATAAACTACATTTCTTCCTCAATCCTGAAACACTTTCTTGATCCATACAAGGTTTGGACAAGGTTGAATCGAGGAATATCAAGAGTTTCGAGAAAATTGTAGCGCTAGTAAATTTTCAGCTGACAGAAGATGAATGAAACCTTCAAGAATGAGTCTGTGGGTGGCCAGTTGATGACGGCTTTGAAAAGGCTATATAAAAGACATGGAGTTAATTTAAATATATCTCGATATTGAAACAGTTTTATTATGTTCAGTTGACTGTCTGTAAAAGGTCTTATGAATATTTTACAATACTTATATGACTCATATTTCTACGTAATTTTTAAGTAAGGGAATTAAATATATTTCAACTTCTTCCTGTTCTACATTTTCTTGTGATAAGCTCATTTGACCTAGGAAGTAGAAGAAATTTCAGAAATACTATTGCCGTAACCACTTAATCCCTATAACTCGAATGAAAATAAACACTTGAAACCGTAACATCTGTTTTCATCCAGTTTTCATACGGCCGATGATATTGAGAACATAAATTAAATGAGAAACAAACATCTGTCTGATGACTCATTCCGTAGCTTCAAATGGCCGCATTACTTGTGCTGTATATGAGGCTGAACTGGAAGAAATGGAAAAAATGCACTTGAACTCAATATCTTACTAGAATATTTCAGCAACACCGCTTGGGCTGGAGATCGACCTCAGGGCATCAATTTATACACAAATGGGCTTAGTTTGTCACTAGGAACATGCCGGGTTTCCGATCGGCAGTGATATGTTACGGAGGCATGTATAAATTATATACGTTCCCCGCATACCCCCACATACCAGGCGGCCCTTCACCTTCGTCCCGTAGCGGGCTTGAGTAAAGATAACTTAATGCGTATATATATATATATATATATATATATATATATATATATATATATATATATATATATATATATATATATATATACGCATTAAGTTATCTTCTAAACCCATACTGGACAAAGTGGTACTCACCTTCGTCCATGTGGGCTTGGTAAAGATAACTTAATGCGTATATATATATATATATATATATATACGCATTAAGTTATCTTTACCAAGCCCTGGACGAAGGTGAAGAACCGCCTGGAATATGTGGAGAGTGCCCCCACATACCGGGCGGCCCTTCACCTTCGTCCCGTAGCGGGCTTAGTAAAGATAACTTAATGCGTATATATATATATATATATATATATATATATATATATATATATACGCATTAAGTTATCTTTACCAAGCCCACTATGGGACGAAGGTGAAGGCCGCCCGGGTATGTGGAGGTATGCGAGGGAACGTATATAATTTATACATGCCTGCAACATATCACTGCCGATCGGAAACCCGGCATGTTCCTAGTGACAAACTAAGCCCATTTGTGTATAAATTGATGCCCTGAGGTCGATCTCCAGCCCAAGCGGTGTTGCTGAAATATTCTAGTAAGATATTGAGTTCAAGTGCATTTTTTTCCATTTCTTCCAGTTCAGCCTCATACAGCACAAATAATCGGCCATTTGAAAGCCGCGGAATGACTCATCAGACAGATGTTTGTTTCTCATTTAATTTATGTTCTCAATATCATCGGCCGTACGAAAACTGGATGAAAACAGATGTTACGGTTTCAAGTGTTTATTTTCATTCGAAGTTATAGGATTAAGTGGTTGCGGCAATAGTATTTCTGAAATTTCTTCTACTTCTAGGTCAAATGAGCTTATCACAAGAAAAATGTAGAACAGGAAGAAGTTGAAATATATTTAATTCCACTTAAAAATTACGTAAAATATGAGTCATATAAGTATTGTAAATATTCATAAGACCTTTTTACAGACAGTCAACTGAACATAATAAAACTGTTTCAATATCGAGATATATTTAAATTGGCTCCGTATTACACTATAGCCATTTTCAAAGCCGTCATCAACTGGCTACCTACAGACTCATTCTTGAGGTTTCATTCATCTTCTGTCAGCTGAAAATTTACTGGCGCTACAATTTTCTCGAAACTCTTGATATTCCTCGATTCAACCTTGTCCAAACCTTGTGTATGGATCAAGAAAGTGTTTCAGGATTGAGGAAGAAATGTAGTTTATGGTCATAACAGAAGGACTATTTGGCGGATTTAGCCAAAAACGAACTCACCGAAATATTTGGACAACCAACCTATCTAAGAATAGTAGTGACTTGGAGCACATGTAAACTACTCGAGAGTAATTAACAATTTTTGAAAATCATATCTCCGTAAGTATTGATTTGTCAAAACTGTTCAATTTCACAAGCTCGACAAAAGAACGAGAATATGTTTTGTACGAATCATTATACTTACTATCTATTGAAGTCACCCAAAAACGTCTTAATGAAAAAAATTTTTATTACTGTGACACTATTGGGCCGAAGATATTCATTGCTCGAATCCGCCCTCAGAATTTTGAATCCGTAGCTCATTCCGTTTGGGAGTTATCGTGCTCACGTACGGACGGACAGAATGGATATTGTTTGATTTTCGATGAGTCCATTCGAAATGTTTCCTTTCATTTTTGGCCAAAAGTTGAAAATTGGGCAAATTGATATGCACTCTGTACCGGTAAATTTGTGACGTTTAATAATTTTGAATCTACGCCTGAATTAATGAAGGTGCGCAATTATTAAAATATCCTTAACCAGAAGAACAGAAAATGTTATCTCTGTAATTCCGTGTGTCACATGAGCCCGAGAATCATAATTTATAGTTGACCATGAGAAATTTTCGATGATGGATCTCGTATAGAATGATTGTTTAGATTATTTTCACCGCCTTTATGCGATCAGATATTATTGTCATAAATGCGGCTTTCTTCCTATATTCTAGGAACTAAAAGTCCTCTGCATGTACGAATAAAAGCACATCAGAAAGTCCTGAGTGCTGGACAGCGATAAATCCAAGTTGCTTCCAACATGCTGCGAATGATAATCATCGTATATAGTGAAATGAAGCATCGATAATATCTATAGAGGAAGGCTTACAAGAAGAAATATCAGAGTAGCAGCATTCATGAAAATAATAAGATCTGATCCAATAAGTGCTCCGCCTATAGATTTGCCAGAGGTACGAACGCCAATAGTTCGATCTTACTCATTTTAATGAAATGAAGTTGAAATGTTCAGGAACCCTCCAAATAACATTCATTCATGAAATCCTCCTTTCGATCCTCATAAAAATGCCCATCACAAAATACCGGAGTTGAAAATTCAAACCTGGGGCCTTCAGAATTCGAGGTGCCGATCAGATAGCAATTGCGCTAATGTTGTTAGCTAGCCATCTGGGGGTTCACAGAATTATCCATCAAACACTTTGAGCAATTAATTATTCAAATTTTGAAAAATCATATCTCCGAAAGTCAAAATTCGTATTGTAGAACTGCATCATAAAAAGAAATTCAATTGCAAAGTGTCATTGGAAAAAAATATACTTCTAAACTATTCAGTCGAGTTGACTGAATGACGAATTTATCAAAGAAATTTATAGGTTACTACCTGAAAATTTCAACCTCATGCTCTACCTCGAGACTTATATTGAATAATAGATCAATTCATAAAAATTATTATTGAAAATCTTTTTATTCTCAAAGATCCACCTTTTTCGATTTTCAAATTGGAAGATGAACTTTGTATGGGCATAGTCATGGAAAATGGCAGAAATGTTTATCTTGATAGACTATCTAATGAACAAACTCAACATTCAACATTGAGACAGAAGTCAGGTGACATCAAAAAGATTTTATATTTGCAAATTTTCAAAATAATATCGATATTTACTAATATTTTAACAATTTGACTACTCAACGATTATCTCTTGTACATCGACAATGCTAGAGGTTTCGAGTTCAGGAAATGAATCAGTATTCTTAGTTTCAGTAATCAAATTTTTTTCATTGACAATTTTCAAATATAGGTTGTTCACTAGACTCTTCAGAAGCTATTCAACTTCTAGCCATACAGTGTGAAATAAATTTGCCAAAAAATATTCAGTTCTCTCTTTACCTATGAATTTGCCCAAATCTTAGCGATTTTTAAACATTTGGGCAAACAAGGAATCATCAGTTTCAGATGGACACCTTTAAAAGAAATTGTGGTCGAAATACATTATGTCCGTCCGTACGTGAGCATGATAACTCATGAACGGAATGAGCTAAGGATCTGCAATTTGAGGGTGGATTCGAGAAATGAATATATTGGCTATGTTGATTATTGAGATGAAACAAATTTGAATAATTACACAGTGAAAGATTTCAATTGATAACTCTGTGAATCCTTGAAATTCCATCTAACCAACCAAGTGCTTGAAAGAATTCAAACTGAAACATTGTTTTTTCGTTTCTCCGAAACTACTTGATCTATTCTAGAAATACTCTGTTCAGGTGAACAAGAGCGCCAAAGTGTCCAGACGTTAAAATTTATTTGAATGAAAATGCAAAAGTTGAAATCTCTCGGATTGAGTTAAATAATGATAAATGTTGAAAAGTTCAAACTTCGTACGGATTTGAACCTAGAATCTTCCCGTAACCAGACTGAACTTACCAATGGGAGCTCGGTAATTAAATGATTGATGAGGGATAAACAGAGTTGTTTACTTCCACCCGTAATTACTCAAATTTTGCAGAATCATATCTCCGAAACTATTAGGTTGTCGAAGTCAGGATGGTACTGATATACCACCATGATGTAAAAACTGCATCATAAAAATTTTTACCTGAATAGTATCATTTGAAGGAAAAAACTTTAGGTCACGTGTGTAATTTTTGTTACTCCGAAACTATTCGGTCGATTCATCTGAACTGCGAACTTAACCGAGATATTTATAATTCAATTCTACTCTTAAAATTTCAACTCTCTAGCTTTATCCGTTCGAGAGTTATCATGTTCACGGAACAGACGGACAGAATCGATTTTAAGCACGGACAATTCATCAGTAAGTCCTAACAAAACGCTTGATACAATTTTTGGCCAAAAATTCGAAAGTAACAGACATTTGGAAAACTGATAAGCACTATTTTCAGGTGAACAAGATTGCCAAAAAGATCTCTGTAATGCTTACTGTATCTGTTGAAGTTGATCAGATATTTCGATTTTAAAAGCAACACAAATTTCTCCTTGATTATATAAAAATTTCGTATCGCATTAAAATTTGAACCGAAATATTTTTTTTGCAGATATCGAAGAGGGAGATGAATGATGATGAAAGAATAAAAATGGTTCCTTAATTTTCATAACAAGTGGTGAAAAAATTGTTAATAACAGTGTTTTTGAGCAAAAAATTTTTTGAAGAACGGTTTTTGTTGAATCGTAATTTTCATCAAAAATTAAAATTGCAAAATTTCAATTAAAAATTGTTTATGACAATTTTTAAATAGGGGATGAAAATTATTGAAAATCATTTTAAAGTGACTTATAACTATAAAAATGAATCAATAAAAATAGTGAAGAAACATTATTTTTTTCTATGTGTGAACAGAGTTCATTCATTCTGACTGAAGGAACTGCTAATTACAAACAAAAATTTAACAATTTTTCAATTTTTCCTACGGGAATCTATTATATACCCTTCGTAAAAGCTGCAAAACAGTTAAATAATCCAGGTTTATAGTTTACAAATTATTGCAATTATGGCAATTATTGCAATTATGCAATTATTGCAGATGATGCTCATGCTACAAAATATGTTATTTAACTAATGGATATTTAATTGAAAAATCGCGATAAATATTCTTTGTCGACGGATTATTGTACATTGATCTATTCTGTAGTCTTCTGAATTTTGTTCAGCTTCTAACTTTTTATATTTAATAAGTTTAGGAACTATTTGTTTATTAAAAGTCGAAAGTGAGCGGAGCTTACCCCAGCGAGATTTCCCATTATCAACCGTATATTCAACCCTATGCAAAAATTATAAATACTGATTCTGGAGTTCTGGAAGGTAGGTTCTTGTTTAGGAAATTTCTTTCTTTTTGAGTCTCTTTTCAAATTTCGAAATTTCTGAATACTTTTGAGATATTCGCAATAAACCAAACACCCCTATTTTCTTTACCCTATTGTTTATAATAAATTGTAATTGTGTAATTTCTGCAAGCGCCACTTCAACTTTATCAAAATGTTTCTGGATGCCAAGATGAATGGAATGACACCCCGATCATAAATTTCCGAGGCGAATAAAAATGTTGACCTTGAAGACACGTGTTGACTAGACTATACGGCGGTAAAACAAAATAGAATTCAATAAGCATAATATGGAATGCAACGTTGCCAAATATACTGGCTTCCTAAACAATGCAAACCATAGTGGGACTCCTATAGGCCCAGAGTATCTTCACATTGTATATATTTATACTCGATGCCACCGGCGCACCACCTACAGGCGGATGGCATGAACTAAACGCGTATATGTTGCGACAGAAAATGGTCGATATGACGCCAGGGCGAAAATTCGTCTACGGACTTACTGATGCCATAGGAAGCCACTGTAAAAAAATATACACGTGAATTTTTAGGAAGCCCGGACCGGGTATCTAAGAACATTCCAGAAGCTCAGACGGTTAAGTATTTAGGTATCATGCTAGACCGCCACCTGAAATGGGACCATCACATTAAATATTTAGTTAAAAAATTAAGAGGGCTAATATTTAAGATTAAAACTATAAAAAAATTTTCGAATAACTTGAAATCATTAAAGGTGGTGTATTTTGCTCTTATCCAAACTCAAATTGAGTATGGTATTATAGGATGGGGTGGAGTTTATGACAGCCACTTACAAAAATTAAATGTGATGCAAAAGTGGATACTGAGGACAATATATGGAAAAAGAATCACTTACCCGAGCTGTTTATTGTTCCAGTTAGCAGAAGTTCTCGACACAAGAGAATTATACATTATGAAGATTTTGACAAATACATTCAGAGGTAAAATACCTTTGAGCAAATTGGATCACAAGCATAACACCAGAAGTAGAGAGACTGCATACAAGACGTCAAGAAGTAAGAAGAGTATTGGTAGAAGATCTTGTTTATATATAGCACCAAGAATATATTCCTTGATACCCACCGAAATGAAAAAGAAAACAAGTTATGGAATTTTCAAAAACGCCCTCAAATGATTAAAAATCCCAGCCAACAAGGGAAAAGTTCTAGATATTGTGAACTTTTAGTCCAAACAGGTACATAGCTTTGAGGGGATGAACAAACATGCATCTGAACAATTATATGACACAACAGTGTCAACATACATACCCGATTAAGAAAATAATACTTAACTGATTTTGACAAACACACCCAATATTGACAAACGTCTCAATTGTGTATTATTGATATAATGTATGACTTTAATTATTATAGATTATTATAGTGTATTATTGATATAATGTATGACTTTAATTATTATAGATTATTATAGCAAACAACGCTAACAGTAAAATACTTGATGTTTCGGCGATCAACACGATAATAAATTACAGATAGTAAGAAAAATTATTTGATAGAAGACTTTCAGAATTGTGGTTTACTTTCTTTTTTTAGGGTTAATTATTCTGGCAGATTATGTGTAGAGAAAAAGTGCTTTTTTTTTTTTTAATTATAGTTACGAACAGGTTATTGCTCTATCTTAGTCAATAATACCTCTGTAACTTTACTTGTTTATTTTATTCGATTATTAAAATAAACATTATTATTATTATTATTATATTTATAATGCTGCTGACCATCTGGACCTCTACTCGTGTAGGACTGGCAGGATCGCCATGTAGCGTACCTGGCTGGGGGTACTCGGTTCGGCCAATCGTTTACACGATTGAGGGATGGTGAATAACACTCAGCACTCTCACGGAAGGGTGTTTATTTTACAGGAGATATTCATTACACTTCAACGAGGTACACATGAATGAAATGATCAAAGAACATTGTCTGTGTCTTGAATGAATGTCGAGTTCCAATTCCCAGACAATATCATAACTATTTATACTATATTGTTTATATTGTCTGTCTATTATTCAACACGTAATGTATTGATAAAACAAGGTTGACATTGTATACAATTAAATAAAATGATTATCGGTCCTTGCTCGCCGGCACGTGCCAGCGGATGTAACCCTGATTCTAAGGGCGCACATGCAATCATACAGGCTGCTTATACTACAAATTTGACGATTCCTCGGACGGAATCAAGACCGATCCTGACAAGGTGGTGGCGATACAGGCAATACCAGTACCCCGAAGTGTCCGTGAAATTAGAAGATTTCTCGGAGTGGCATCTTGGTACCGTCGGTTCATACCGGAGTTTTCCCAGATTGTGGCACCGTTGACTCGCCTACTACGCAAGAAGCAGAAATGGCGCTTTGAGGCAGAGGAACTAAAATCTTTCGAACTGCTAAAGAAGAAACTCACGGAGGCCCCAGTTTTGGCGTGTCCTGATTTTGAGAAGCCGTTCGTGCTGCAGACTGATGCTTCGGACCAAGGATTGGGCATAGCGCTGTCCCAGAGTGTCGATGAGATCGAAAGAGTTATAGCCTATGCTAGTAGAACGTTGTCACCGGCTGAACGAAATTACTCGACCACAGAGAAAGAGTGTCTGGCTATAGTATGGGGTGTTGAGAAGATGCGACCCTACCTTGAGGGATACCACTTTACAGTATTGACAGACCATCAGTCGCTCCGATGGCTGAATTCAGTAAAGAGCCCTGCAGGACGTATTGCCAGATGGATAGTCTACTTACAACAATTTGATTTCGACATAAAATACCGAAAAGGATCCCTCAATAGAGTGGCTGATGCGCTGTCAAGAAGTCCATTGCCTGGCCCAACCGAGGGAGAGATTTGCTTGTCTGAGGAGACCAAATGCAAATGGTATACAAGGAAGTTGGCCGAAGTCGAAAATAATCCCGAGGCGTTGCCCGACTATTGCGTGAGCGATGGCAAATTATATCGACATTTCTTCGAGTCAAACGACTTGACTGAGCCCGATATGTCCCGACCCTGGAAGCTGTGTGTGCCCGCCAACCAAAGAGAGGCTCTTATGCGGGAAAATCATGATGTTCCAACCGCCGGACATATGGGAATAGCGAAAACTAGTTGCAGGATGGCTAAACTATATTACTGGCCAGGAATGTTTAGGGATATAGCTAAGTTCGTGAGATCATGTCAGTCCTGCCAAAGATATAAAGTTTCGCAGCAACAGACTCCTGGAAAGATGCAGCCAAGTATAGGAAAAGACCCCTGGGATAAAGTCTGCGTTGACCTGATTGGTCCATTACCGCGCTCTACCAGAGGGAATACGTTTGTATTTGTGGCTCAGGATTCATTCACCAAGTGGGTGGAATTTCGTGCTCTACGCAAGGCGACAGCACCAGCAGTAACAAGGGCTCTCTTCGAGCAAGTGATTGCAAAGTTTGGTTGTCCTCGCACGGTGATATGCGACAACGGCAAACAGTTTGTTAGTCGAGAATTCCGGAGCTTATTGAGGCAATTGGAAGTTCGAGTACGGTTCACACCGGTGTACAGCCCTCAAGCGAATGCGGTCGAGCGGGCGAATCGTACGTTGAAGACGATGATAGCGCAATTTTGTGAAGGCGATCATCGTAAATGGGACGAGAGACTACCCGAGCTGGCTATGGCGACGAATTCGGCGAGACATGAGTCGACGGGATTTACTCCGTCGTTCCTCAACTTCGGCCGTGAAATGAACATACCAAGAATGGTTGTTGATGACGATGGTCCTAGAGGGGAGCCAGAAGACTCCGAAGCAGATGAAGAAGATGCTCAGGACACCAGTCGTGAGGAGGTCCGAAGTCATGCGAGTCGGGTAAAACGGCTACGCGAAGTGTTTGAATTGGTACGAGTGCAGTTGGGTCGGGCATTTACCCAGCAAAGCCGCTATTATGATCTCCGGCGACGGGAATGGAGATGTAGAGTGGGAGATGAAGTCTGGCGCCGGGAACGACCACTGTCCTCAGCGGCGAACCAGTTTTCGGGCAAATTAGCGCCGAAATTTTCGGGGCCATATGTGGTGACCAAAGTAGTTTCACCGGTGGTCTACGACTTGCGAAACGGATCGGGCAAGAAATTAAGGCATATCCATATAAAGGACCTGAAGCCCGCTAATGCTTCCTACGTTTCAGACGCGTCGCCCTCCGAAATGAACGCATAGTGCGCGTCTTTTTCGACATGACAGTAGTGCGCGTCACCGCCCTCCCAAATGAACGCATAGTGCGCGTCCTTTTTCCCCACATGATAGTAGTGCGCGTCCTTTTTCCCACATGACAGGAGTGCGCGTCCTTTTTCCCCCACATGACAGTAGTGCGCGATGACAACCCTCCCAAACGAACGCATAGTGCGCGTCCATTTTCCCTTCGCATGACAGTAGTGCTCGTCACCGCCCTGCCAAATGAACGCATAGTGCGCGTCTTTTCCCCCGCATGACAGTAGTGCGCGTCACCGTCCTCCCAAATGAACGCATAGTGCGCGTCTTTTTCGACATGACAGTAGTGCGCGTCACCGCCCTCCCAAAGGAACGCAGCGTGCGCGTCACAAACGCCGACAAACAGTAGAGAGGATTGCTGATTTAGGCTAAGATTTCCTCTTGTATGTTATCGCTAATTTGGGCTAAGATTTTCTCTTATGTTGTAGATTTAAGCTGAGATTTTCTCTTATGTTGTAGATTTAGGCTAAAATTTTCTTTTATGCTGCTGATTTAGGCTAAGATTTCCTCTTGTATGTTATCGCTAATTTAGGCTTAGATTTTCTCTCATATTGTTGATTTAGGCTAAGATTTTCTCTTATGTTGTTGATTGAGGATAAGATTTTCTCTTATGTTGTAGATTTAGGCTAAGATTTTTCTCTTATATTGTTGATTTAGGATAGGATTTTCTCTTATATTGTTGCTTTAGGATAAGATTTTCTCTTATATGGTTGATTTGGACTAAGATTTTCTCTTGGGTTTTATTAGGCTAAGGTCCTTTCTTCATCCTTTTTGTGGTCAGGAAGGGAAGAGAAAAAAAAATTCTTTTTTTTTATGGAAGTAAGGGGAGAGTGTAACGAAGTAGTTTTGTTTGCGTGGAAGAAACCCGTTGACCTTGATCGACTCCAGCGAGATCGCGCCGAGCGGTGGGGACACCGACCGATCATTCCCACCTCCATCTGCAGTGCGCACGACGTAGTTGGTGGAGGGGACCGAGAATGGTATTTATAGGCGAGTCGAGCACTGGAACGGCAGTTCCTCGTACGGCGCGGAACTCAAAATAAGAGGAAAGCCTCTACCGTTTAGTGGGGAGGGTCCAGCCAGTGTTGTTAGTGCTGGTAGTGAGTTCAGTGGTAGGCAGACATACCAAGGTAGGAAAGGTATAGAGAGGGGACCGGAGGACCACTTGTGGAGGACGAGATTCCAGGAGGTGAGTGTGAGGTTCGATCGTTGAGACCGAACGACGGCTGTAGGAGGGCGTTTAGGGCATCACGTCCTTTACGAGTCCTTTAGCCGGTATTGCGGATCCGACATCTGGGTGCCGAGATGAGGAAACTCAATCGTCCCTAGATTGTGGGCCGTTTTACCTCGGCGGACTCCTGCTGTCCATCTCTCGGAGCTGACGTTGATGTGCGAGATGAGGAAACTCAATCGTGCTTAAACCGAAGCTTTCCGTGACGTGGGCTGCTGCGCGGTGAGGGTCGTGGTGTGTCCCCCCTGTGGTCGTTTGTCGAACCGACCCCTGGAAGGCACGGGTTCGTCACGAGTGTCGGTTGGGTCCTTTAGCCGGTATTGCGTTTCCGCCGTCTGGGTGCCGAGATGAGGAAACTCAATCGTCCCTAGATTGTGGGCCGTTTTACCTCGGCGGACTCCTGCTGTCCATTTCTCGGAGCTGACGTTGATGTGCGAGATGAGAAAACTCAATCGTGCTTAAACCGAAGCTTTCCGTGACGTGGGCTGTTGCGCGGCAGGCACTGGTTGGCCCGATCTTTGGGGAGCGGGATTCGTCACGGGTGTCGGCTGGGTCCTTTAGCCGGTATTGCGTTTCCGCCGTCTGGGTGCCGAGATGAGGAAACTCAATCGTCCCTAGGTTGTGGGCCGTTTTACCTTGGCGGACTCCTGCTGTCCATCTCGCGGGGTTGACGTTGATGTACGAGATGAGGAAACTCAATCGTGCTTAGACCGAAGCTTTCCGTGGCGTGGGCTGCTGTGCGGCAGGCACTTGGTTCGACCTCGGCCCCGTCGTCATCGCGGGTGAACGCGCGGTGGTTTGCGCATGCGCACGCCGTACCGCCGGTCGCTCCGATTTGGGCTGGGCCTTGGCAGTTCTCTTCGAGGGGTTCTGTTGCGCACGGACACTAGTTGCGCCGTGTGGAACCGTGCCCTACGGACAGTCCAGGGCCATGTCTCAGTATAGAATAATCCAGAGTCTGTGCAGACCATCATGGGGCTCACATCCCACCACTCTCCTCATGATATATAAGGGTCTCATTCGTCCTCACCTGGACTTCGGAGGCATCCTCTATGGAAAATGCTCTAAGGCGTCGCTATCTAGACTGGACAGAGTACAATAGGCAGCGATAAGAACATCCCTAGGCCTCATGAGGTCAACTCCTACCTCCGTCCTTCTGGCAGAAAGCGGTGAACTCCCTCTCAAATATAGACGTTTTTGGCTCTCTTACAAGTTCATCTCAAAGCTCTTTCGGCTGATCTCACACCCACTCATAGAGGTGCTACAAGATCCAAGTGGCCTGGACAGGCTCTGGTATAATAACTAATACCAGGTTACATCCAAGCTCTTAAAATATTGAGAGTAAGGTCAGGTCATATATGGCAGGCACCTTGTCTGCCATACTTTTTGACAGACCATCGGATCAGGCCAGAAGTTCAACAACCTCATCTCTGAAAAATTCCCAGGCTTTATGGATGTATACACTGACGCTTCTAAATCTTGCACCCCAGATTCTGTGGGATATGCTGTGTGGATCCCGTCTCTTGCCGTGAAGATCTGCCGTAAGCTTCCATTGGTCGGTTTTTTCTGCTGAGATGTTTGCCATCAACAGGTCTGTCAATTGGATTTTGGAAAGGAGGATCCCCAAATATATCTGACTCCTTGGGGGTCATCAATAGACTGGATAGCGGTTCCTTCAATTCCAACTCGGACATATATACCATAAGCACAGTCATCTTGCTAGATAGGGCAAAATCAATGGGCCTTAGGGTTGCTCTTCTCTGGGTGCCAAGTCATTCTAACATCACCCACAACGATATCGCTTACAGGCTGGCTAATAGCGGCAGAGAATTGACGGGAAGATCGAGTTTAAGTGGTGACCCAAGCGACCTCTGGCCCTCTTTCCTTTCTGGGATATGGAAGGAGTGGGATAATGAGTTTATCAGCATAGGCTCTTCAAAGGGTAAAATCTATTCGTCTTTCGTCAGACCTAGCAAGTACAGGGCTGGCACTTGGTTCCGTAACCTTGCCGCCAACAGGAAAGCAATAACAACCTTATCCCGTTTAAGATCCGGTCACTGTTCTATCCCGGAACATTTGGCTAGAATAGGAGTCATAAATTCCTCCTTGTGCAGCTGTGGAGAATTGGGTAATTTAATGCATCTGTTTCTCTCCTGTGAGGGCAACAGAGTTAATATTGATCGTTTATACAGCAGACTCTCTGCTCTAAAGTTTCATCTGCCTCTTAACATTTACGAGGCCATCTTCTCCCCAAGAGAAGAAGTAACGAGCTTATTATTAGATTTTCTCAAACACTCGAACTTGCATATTTAGCTTTCAGATCGTAGTGCTAGTTTGTTTGTGACGAAAGTTCAGCATTATAATCTCCCTATATTGTCCTTTCAGATCTGACCTCTTGTTAGCCCCTTCCTGTGTTCTCCACGGGGCTGTGTTCTATTACGAATCGGTAGTAATAAAAGAGTCTCACAACAGAATGTTATAGCTTCAGCCCGGTATAGATTCGTTCTAGACTTCTGCAGCGCAGCCCTGGAAGCCGGATTGATTGATTTACTCTCTACGTCGAGATTGGAAGCATAGCCGTCTAGGCTGTTCCAAGGTACTAGGCATCCTCTGCCTGGGGGCTGCCAGCGAGCGAGCCATAGTATTGAGATAAAGAAGAAGAAGAAGAAGATCTTCATTTTGGCAAATATTATGTAGAACACAAGACGCTCTGATAAAAGGACAAATGTATGAAATATCTTTGCTTTCAATATGGTAAAGTTGCCTAAACCTTTGCTTGAGTATACCTATGCAGTGCTCTATGTTTACCCTACAGTGAGAAAATTTTTTGTTGTAATTATTCTGGATTTGTGACATATTTCCATTATCTGTCTCCTAATATTACGTAATTCTGGCATTTTGTTGTAATACTTTGTTTAATTGGGCTGACCCTGAACACTCTGGCGTCATGAACACTACCTGTAAAGCCAATGAAAATGTCTCTTATTTTTTTAAAGCTATCCGCCGAAGAGAGGCTCTTCTTCGAGAATACAAGAAAATAATGGATAACCCAGAGTTGCCTATCCATGACTATATACCCACTGCTTGCCTAACCAGGTTAAAATCCAGACATCCACCAATCAAGACCGCTCAGACATTACATGAAAGCGATTTCAGAGGCCTCCAGGAATGGGAAGCAGGCTGGAGGGAGGACGCCCCCCCCGGGGGTACTCAATTGTGTAGAAGTCCAAACAAAGCCTGCGGGATTCGACTTGCCTCGCAAAGTATGGAAGACGGCGAACAGAATTAGAACCGGACACGGTATTTGCGCGGACATGTTGTATAGGTGGAATAGACAACCCTCGCGCAACTGTGAATGTGGAGCACCCTATCAAACTGTAAAACATATATATCAAGATTGCACACTTACGGCTTACCAGGGACCAGCTACGGACATATATTCTCTCCCTCCGACAGCGATTGAGTGGATAATGAACTTGCGTGTTAGTTTGTGATAAATATGTGTGGACTTGTTGTTTACAAGTGCTCTGCAAGTCTTTATCTTTGTATGTTTTTCTTGGGCTTGCTGTTGTGATTGTTGTTGTTTTAATCTAATTTTATATTGTAAAATCATATTATGTATACTGTTGCCATACGCTAAATAAATAAAGCTATCACAAATAATTTGAACCTGTAACACAAAATAAGCATACATCAAATTACATAGTAACAGTTTCTTTAGATCTTTGATTAGATTTTGAGAAGATACAATAAAATTCAAATAATTTCAGATTAAATCAATAATGACATACCTGAATAGAATAGTATTTCTTCTTATTCAAATATGAATCGGGGTCTTCATTGGGTTTATCAATCCTAATGTGTGTTCCGTCAATGCAACCTATGACATTAGGGAATCCCATCTCCGAAAATTGAGCTTCAATTGTAGCGCATTCTTGAGAAGATGGCCAAACTATATAATTTCCACTTATAGATGATATGAAGTAGGTCACATTTTGGACTATGTTGTCACGAACTTTCCGAATAGCCTTTCGCAATCATTAAAACAAATTAATAAATAAGGTGTTCCAAATACACTTCTTAAGTTGAAAGTTTAAGTGACAAAAAAAACAAAAAAAAAGGAATGCCCTTCAGTCGGAGAGTCAGGGGTAGAATTGCACAATATATGAATATGTATTGTTATTTCATTAAAGGGCGCCACGCCGTTATTTTAAGTAGTCCTTTTCCTTTAGTGATCTATTTGATACCAACCACGAAGCATAAAAAAAATGTAAACTTCAACAACTGAAACGCAAAATATGTATAGACTAATGCTCTCTATTCCAACTTTGATGTGTAAATTACAATTACAGAAGAGATCTGTATTGTTCTAATAAACTATGACAAGGAAATCTTTGTTCTGCGGTACCCTCGTATAACGTTATACTCAGTTTCCAATAAAATTGTTCTTACAAATGTTCATTAATTGAAACACAATAAAAAAAGAGCGATCAAAATACTTGATCGTTAATTAAATAAGGTTGATACAGGATGGAATTTTATCCAACGAAAATAATTATATTTATAAGAGAATTTATCTGACCTCGAGTTAGCTGAGTTATCACCACTCTCTCCTCCAACAAAACGATATTCCCAGACGCCAGGAAACTCTCCTGAATTATTTCAGAAGTGGGTGGATGACTATCTTCGCCCCTCCACGGATTTCAGTGGTTGACGGCCTACAGGTGCTCTGGCAGTGACGTAATTAACGAACAACGGTAGTAATTCGCAATCAGTACACAAATACAATGAAAATCGCAAGCCGAGAGAAGTACTTACCATCAAATACTATAAGTTATGGTAATGGATAAAGCCTTCAGCAATAAATAAACAAGAAACCTCAGAAAAAAAGAAACAAAACAAAGGCAAACGTTCGAAGGTACTTACAGGATGTTGGGCAGGCTAATTGTAATTGTTTGATTGTAAAAATCCGACAAAGTCATATTGTTTCGTACTCCAGGTAAGGTAAAACGAAAGGTAAGAGCACAATTCAATATTTGAAACAAAACTTTTCCAAACTTTATCTCCGTATACAACGTTCAATATCTTCGCTGGAAAAGTCAAACAATAAATGAAATACGTGCGTATCAAATCTCACATCTGTCGATCTATCGATAATCTTCAGCGCATTAATATTACCAAAAGAAAACATCGCGATCGTACTTGCGGTCTTCGAATATCACAGGAACCATTGGCGGAGGCATTTTTAGTTTCAATCAGGCGACAATAAAGAGAAAAATCCTGGCACGGGAATTCAAAACCGTGACAATGTTATGAAGAGTGCTTACTGATAAGTTAAATCTATCTGCCACCACACGAAATGTGGTTGTTTCATTAACAGCAAACCACAAAAATGCTAAAATACATTTTTCACTATCAACCCTCCTGTAACCCGTGTTTTGCTTAGGATAAAAATTGGATGTCTTAAACAGCCTCCCCAGCTCCTTAGCCAGTTTTCTTGATAACCTGTAATAGTCCAGTCAATAAAGCCTGGGGAACGAAATAATTAGCGGCAATGAAAATTTTTGCTTTTATTGTTTGGGACAAAATATAGGATACCCAAAAATTTTCAACCCTCTGGAGGAAAGGCTTAAGAGGGGAGGGGGTAAAAAAGGTTTTTTTCTTATAACTCTGGATAAAAAATTCCGAACGGGTTGAAATTTTTAGGGATGGTTAAGTAAATAATTATACATCTTGTATTAAAATTTCAACCCTCTGGGGTGACGGCTAAGCGGAAGAGGGGGTAGGAAAGGTTTTTTTCTCATAACTCGGGATAAAAAATTCCGAATGGGTTGAAATTTTGAAGAATGGTTAAGTTGATGATTATACATCTTGTATTAAAATTTCAACCCTCTGGGGTGAAGGCTAAGTGGAGGAGGGGGTGAATAAGGTTTTTTTCTCATAACTCGGGAAAAAAATTCCGAATGGGTTGAAATTTTAGGGAATGGTTAAGCATACAATTATCTATCTTGCGTTGAAATTTCAACCCTCTGGGGTGAAGGCTAAGTGGTGGAGGGGGTGACATAGGTTTTTCTTCTCATAACTTCGGATAAAAAATTCCGAATGGGTTGAAATTTTAGAGCATGGTCAAGCATCAAATAGTCTATCTCGTGTTGAAATTTCAACCCTATGGAATGAAGGCTAAGCGGTGGAGGGGGTGAGGAATGTTTTCTTCTCATAACTTCGGTAAAAAAATTCCGAACGGGTTGAAATTTTGAAGCGTTGTTAAGTTAATGATTCAATAGCTTATATTGAAATTTCAACCCAATGGGGTAAAGGCTAATCGGTGGAGGGGGTGAGAAAGTCTTTTCTCTCATAAGTCCGGATAAAAAATTCCGAATGGGTTGAAATTTTAAAGCATGTTTAAGTAAATACTTATCCATTTTGTATTAAAATTTCAACCCTCTGGGGTGACGGCTAAGCGGTGGAGGGGGTAGGAAAAGTTTTTTTCTCATAACTTCGGATAAAAAATTCCGAATGGGTTGAAATTTTGAAGAATGGTTAAGTTGATGATTATACATCTTGTATTGAAATTTCAACCCTCTGGGAAGAAGGCTAAGCTGTGGAGAGGGCGAAAAAGACTTTTTTCTTATAACTCCGGATAAAAAATTCCGAATGGGTTGAAATTTTGAAGAATGGTTAAGCATACAATTATCTATCTTGTGTTAAAATTTCAACCCTCTGGGGTGAAGGCTAAAGGGTGGAGGGGTTGAGAAAGGTTTTTTTTTTCCATAACTTCGGATAAAAATTCTATCTTGTGAATGGGTTGAAAATTTAGAGCATGTTTAAGAAAATAATTATTCATCTTGTGTTAAAATTTCAACCCTCTGGGGTGAAGGCTAAGCGGTGGAGGGGCGAGAAAGTTTTTTCCTCATAACTCCGGATAAAAAATTCCGAATGGGTTGAAAATTTAGAGCATGTTTAAGAAAATAATTATTCATCTTGTGTTAAAATTTCAACCCTCTGGGGTGAAGGCTAAGCTGTGGAGGGGGCGAGAAAGTTTTTTTCCTCATAACTCCGGATAAAAAATTCCGAATGGGTTGAAATTTTAGAGCATGTTTAAGAAAATAATTATTCATCTTGTGTTGAAA
Organism: Micraspis discolor; assembly: GCA_030674115.1. Classification (NCBI taxonomy): domain Eukaryota; kingdom Metazoa; phylum Arthropoda; class Insecta; order Coleoptera; family Coccinellidae; genus Micraspis; species Micraspis discolor. The sequence continues at coordinate 65,342 of JARTUT010000938.1, forward strand.
TTTCAACCCTCTGGAGTGAAGGCTAAGCGGTGGAGAGGATTTTCTTTCCATAACTCTGGATAAAAAATTGAACCATCGTTAAGTTACTGATTTTACAACTCGTATCAAAATTTCAACCTTTTGCGATCAAGGTTAAGTGGTCGACGGGATGAAAAAAAAATGTTCCCAAAACCTTTTATGAATAATTCCGAACAGGTTTAAAATTAAAAGTATGGTCAGGCAGAATATCATTCATCTCGTGTAGACATCTCAATTCTCTGGGGTGAAAGTTAAGGGATTTAAAATCCTTCATTAAACAAATTATCATAGTGAAATTGTTTTTTTCCATCAATTAAATTCCCTCGCTATTTTCCGCACTTAATACAAGAAAAAATACGCTAATCGCTATAAAAAGGAACTTTATCCGCTATAAGTGTGAAGTAATCTCCGTATCGTTGTAATAATGAACTCAACATCGAGACCCATTGTTAAGTGGAAAGAATGACATTTTTACATGTGAAAATGTAAAAATGAATGTTCAACTGCCGAACATTATTGTTTCGTGTTTCACGAAACTGTAACAGCTCACTATAGCTTTTCATGATTTATTCCAAACATTGTTTCTTTATAAGGACGAATACATTCCTTTATTTCTCCCTAATTTTTCAATTTTCATATTTATAGTCCTGAGGAACATCATGACTAATTACAACATAATTTGCTTTCTTGCTAGTCCGCTTACTATTTGATGTTAAATTCTGAAAGTCTTGATATTTTCCGTAATTAAAAAACAAAGAACATTTGAAAAATCGGGAAATTCGTGAATTGTTCAAAGTTCACAATTTTCATCAAACAATTCCGGCCATATTCGATTTTTAGTCTGAAAGACACGCTCATCGATAATCGTGTTACGATATTAACAATGATTTCCAACTCAAATAACGAAAAGGGTAAGTCGCTGAATTCCAAGGTATCTTATGTCCATGAATCGCTGGATAATCATTATCATTCTTAATTCGGCTGATATCGGGTATCTGTCAAAAAACTTTCAGGTGGAGGAGTCAAGGATGCGCGCTACCTGAGTACCGACCAAATTGAAAAATACCGTTAAATCTTGTGTTGAAATTTCAACCCTCTTGGGTGAAGGCTTAGCGGTGGAGGGGGTTTTCTTTCCATAACTCTGGATAAAAAATTCCGAATGGGTTGAAAGTTTGAACCATCGTTAAGTTACTGATTTTACACCTCGTATCAAAATTTCAACCTTTTGCGATCAAGGTTAAGTGGTCGAAGTGATGAAAAAAAAAGTTTCCGAAACCTTTTATAAATAATTCCGAACAGGTTGAAATTTAAAAGTATGGTCAGGCAGAATATCATTTATCTCGTGTTGAAATCTCAATTCTCTGGGGTGAAGGTTAAGGGATTTAAAGCTTAAAAAAACTCACAATTTAACCATTTATTAGCTGGTATTAGTGGAAATGCATCCTTTTTTATATGGGAAAATTTTACATATACATTTGATAATGAAAAAATTATCTGCTTAGAATTTTATGAAAATGCGACGAAAGTATTCTAGAAATCAGTAACAATTAATTGGTAAGTGAATGGCAAAAACGTGATCAAGGAAGTCCTTAAATAGAAGAAAATCTGGAGACACAACGGTTCTTGAAGAAAGTTGTTGTCATCAAGACTTTACGAAATATTGAACTCTTTCAACTCATTCGCGATTTGAAACTCGCCTTTTTTCCGAGTAGATGGCCCAGGTGAATTGAAATCTTCAAGCAGTTCGTTGACTTCAGATTCTTCAATTATTGCTTCTTCCAGTCCTTCCTCTGTTTCTACAGTACCAAGGAAAACTTCCTGTGGTTCTTCCAATCGGTCATTTTCGCCATTCAAAATGCTTGTATGCATTGAATCGATCTCCAGGTCATATTCCATTTCATCAATGTCGAATATCTTCACGTTTGTACACGATCGTCCATGACAAGAGTGGCAAATCTCTGAGCATTTCAACCCAGCTTTTCTACACCCGCATGAATTTCCACATCCTTTTTCACACCTGCATGATATTAATTTCAATAAATCGGCTGGCGCAGGTTCCAGAATAGTTGATATTGGTGTTAATCCATTAGGACTTTGTTCCCAGCCCCATAATGTAGCCGTTGCGTACTTTCCTATAAAAGATTAATATAACAGATCTTGTGGATAAATGGATGCGATTGTTAAATAAATAATTTTCAAATTTATACAATTGAATTTCAACTCACCTCTCCATTGCTGGACTTGATGATAAACACGGTATGAATGTTGCTCTGCGGCTGCTTTGGTTGGTGGTAAGCCAGCAATATTGAATTTGCTCTTAGTTATAGAACGTGCAAATCCTTCATACCGTAGGTCGTTCAGGCATTGCGACGGTTTTCCTCCATATAGCCTAACTAAAATTCTTTCTCCGGCATCAGCTATAGTTTCTCGGTCTGCATTAGCCACCTTGAAGCAGTCTATGGCAGTACAGATATCTTCATGTTTGATAACTAAGGACATCAATTTTGTTTTGCCTTGATTGAAAAGACTTGAAGTTGTATCGCATCCAGTGAACGCGTGACAGATCTGAATGTACGGTGTTAAAGTTTTGTTTTTCAGACTATCACTGGAGTACAAAACGTTGTAACGTGCTAATTGCCACGTTAAGTAGTGATGGTGAGCATGAGACTCTACTCTTAATTTTCTCAGGGTGGGCTTGATTATCCCAGCAACAAAACTCCCCTCGGTTTTTGACAAATATAATGAGTACAATAAAAAGATACAATATTAAATTACAAAATTGTGTCAAATGTCCAATCTCCCAAGTACAACACACATTAGGGACTTATCTTAACAATTGTCGAGCCTCCAAGCGCATCCTCCAATTTTCCAGATATAAAGTGAATTCCCACGAAGATGTTCTATGCCAAGGGATCAGTGCATGTAGATGGTTTCTGCACGAATTCTCTGTCGTATTCAGACAGCTACTTGATACGATGAAATTCTCATCTCAGTCGAAGAAGGTGACCATGCCACAAGCTCAAATTGACAGTGCTCAATCCAGTGAAAGGACGCAGCTCAACAGCCTATGGTATAACTCATCTCAAAATCAAACTGTGATGTTCTTGGCTTCGTCATAAGATGCAATTTAACCCCCAGGAGGAGCTATATTAGAGTGAACAAGAGAGCATTAGAAAATACAAAGACATATATAACAGGGCTCCCTCTCGATTTCTTTTAGACAAATATAAACTGAATTATTGTAAAATCACATCAGAGCAACAAATTAAGCCGAGAAGGAGTTCTGTCCTGAAGTTAATCGAGCTAAAGTAAAAATAAAAACGTGCCCTCACATGAATAACCGAAAAACACCAAAATTCCAATTCCTGAGAGGGAATATTCACTTACCGAGAACGATCACGTACTTCTCGCAGATATTTAACTCAGAAAAGTTACTCTTAGAAATTGATCTGTTTAATTTCTTCAGAATATGAACGTGGAAACAGAACGTGAACAGAAATCGGTGAAGGTCACCGATAGAGGTTAGCTTCCGGAACACAGAAATAAGCATAGAGCACATACATCTTCTGTAATGCATGGTATCGCGAAATCGTTTCCAGTCAGGGGCGTACGAAAAAGGGTGCAAGCCGTTGCAACGTTCGCAGCCTTTTTCTTTCCCAGGCTTCAAAAAAATACACATTTTTGTGTGTCCTTTCTTCCTCCCAGTTAAGATCACGAGCAAATCGACATCTTCTCCGACGATGATTATTTTCTCGTAGTCTGAAGATAAATCAATAGCAGTGGTAACAATTAATACATCAGCGTCTTCGGTACTCTGTATAGCATCGTATCCAGTATGTTGCAGTTTTGACATCAACAACTTTATCAATCGGGCCTTGTTATTGTCGTTTGAAAGGAACTTATCTTGACTTATTGTTGATGGCATGGACTCTTGTATAAACACATCAACTGAGAGAGTTTTCATTCGACGTAGACGTTCTGCAGTTTTAGTACCCTTGGCTGTGACATTCTCTGGATACCCATCAAAAACAACTGTAACATATTCACCATAGAGCTTTCGAATGAAGTCTATGTATTTTTTGCAGATTTCATTGTATTTATCGCCTTTCCGCCATACAACTTTATGTAGCAAGTGTCCACCATCAATAACATATCGTATATGTCCTGACATGTCATTATCGTCAGTAGGGGTGAACAAATCATAGAGAGCAGATTTTTTACTCTTTCGCATGCCACTTTCGTCGAAAAGAGAAAGAGGGTAAGGTGCAAGTTCATAAGCGAAGAACCCTCGAAGTTGCTCCTGAGATTCCTTGGTAAACGCGATTCGCTGAAACAGTAACATTGGATCAACAGGAACGACAGATTCTCCAATTCTCAAAGACGATGATACTGCTGATAAAGGGAGCACACGCTTTTCACGGGAGAAGGATATTTCCGCAAAATTTTTTCCTACCATTGCTTCAATATTTTCCATTCCGATGGCTCGTGCTTTGTGGCAGTTTATTTCATCCCCTCCAACTACACCTGTACTCAAAGAGACAATTCTCTCTAATATAGGAAATGGATCATGATCTTCAAACCATCCTAGGAGTGTCTGAACGTCGGCATTGTCTCTGATTTGGCGTGTGGGCCTTGCATCAACATGCTGCTCCGATGTTAAAGATTTGATGCCCACAAAATCTTCAATGGATTCGGACACTTTCTGCATAACGGGCATTCCTAAAATCCACTTAGCGAGTACGCTGTCCGTCAAACCCCTTCCTCGTGTTAAACCTCCGGTGGATTTCATAGACCTCATTAGAGTTTGTTCAATTGTCATATCACTCCAAATACCTGACCAAAATTTATCCGATCGTCTAATGGTGAAGTACCCTTTTGAAACAAAGTCATTGTAGTTGCGGAATCCCATCTTCTGTTCCAAATCAAGCATGTCTTGTAGGTACAAATGAGCTGATAATGCGTAATTGTTGTGACCAGCGGCATGAAAAAATGGCAACATCTTAGCGATGGTTGCTAAATGTAATTGCCAGTTACCACTACGCTCAGCTTCAATAAACTGCTTTACTAGGGTCACCATTCGGAAATACTGGACCCATAAAGCAGCGGTTGGACCATGTATTTCAAGCTGCTGCAATTTCTCTTCAAATCTTTTGCAAATCGCTTCAAACATTTCGTCTTTCATCCTCTGTTCAGCAGTGGCAGTGTCAAAATGTTCCAATAGATCATCTATCTCAATTTCTTCATCAACAGAAAATATCATATTGGCCACAATAATGCGCCCCAGAGCCAAATGAATTAATAAATGGCCTCGGACTGCTCTGGCGTAGGCATGCCCTGCCAACATTTTTTCTACAGATACTGGAGCATAAATGAGTGATAGAACTTCTTTCAAACCACTGCCACCCATGATGAATCCAATGCATCCTAAAAACGACATTAGCAGATGCATACCTCCAAGTCGGACGATAATACATTTTTTAAGCAGTTGCGGGGCAGAGGCGATAATGTCACGAGCCTTCTGAAACAACGGCTGGTCGAAGGTTACTATGCAACAATTCTGATTGGCCTTTTCTGCACGTTCTGCTGCAGCAAGTAGAGTGGTGTACACTGTATTATAATCGCTTGGAGGGGCGTTTATGAAAGGACAAGTAGCAATATTTGACATTGCATACGCCTTATTAAAAGTTACTTTCTCCATAAACCCATTCCATCCAGGTATGCGTGGGATTTCTTTATGTTTAGCATACACAAAAAGTAAGTCAGCTACTCCAAGAGATATAGAATCATAGTTTCCAACCATTTTTACTGTTACTCCTCGAAGGCCTTTTTCTCTGTGATTTCTCTCAAATGTTTGTATAGCAACTTGTGGAGTGGATCTTATTACTTGTCTACCATAGAGTCCATTTACACGTACAATTTTTTTAGACAAATCGGCTTTGGGTTTCGGTGTGATGCACTGAATCATACCCATTGAATGGAAAGTCCCTCGGCCATCTAATGTACCAACATTGACGTCAGCATTATCAGCTATGAATTGGACGAATCCCTTCGGTGTTTCTTCTTCGGGGTGCAATATAGCGGACATTTCCAAAATCTCTGTTTCCGAGTAAGAAGCACAACATCCCAAGGTTGACAACACTTGGATTAGATTTTTTGAGGCAAACTTTGAATGAAGATATGCTGCCAACCCTATCTTCAAACAAGAAGAAAATGTCCGAGGTCTGGTTGCTGACAATATCCAATGTCCAATAGCTGTGCATTGCTTTTGATACACGTCCGTAGATTTTTTTTTATTTGGCATAATTATCTTCTTCAAAAAACGTTGAAGTGTATTCGGCACGTCTTCTTCAGCTGATTCCAAGAACTTATCTGGACTAGGATAATCAGCAGTATCATACACTCTGGTCTGGATGTCCTCAAGGATGATCGCTGCAGCTTTGTCTACTATACGGGCACGTTCGCGTTCTGTGTCTGGTAGCTTGTTTTGATACCACGATTCTAACAGGTCTTGATGATTCCGGATCGAAATAACAGTATGATGGCTAGCCTTTGTGTCAAAAACAACATTTTTTTTATAGTACTCCTCTAATTTCGTCTTTATAGTTGGACTACTTGGCGGATCCTCAACTACTTTTTTTAGTTCTACCATCGTGAATTGACATTGATCTTTATTATCTTCTATGTATTCTATAATGAGGTCCATTTTAGAAGTCACGATATCAGAGTTAGGTCGGCCAATTTTGCCACTAGAGCTTCCCCTCGTAGCGGTGCTGAATCGTTTATAGCAAGGTCGGTGATACAGAGCATTGCAAGCCACTAGATCGACGTCCTGGATCCTCTTGAGAATCTACAAAAACGAGTCACATTCTTTATGTTCAGATGTTATTCTCCTATTCAAATTAATTTTTTTCTTCAAAAATCAATAAGTTTCTTCCCAGAGTAATGTTTTTCTAATTTCAATATAAAATACTCCTTTTATTCAACAGAGTCTTTGAATTATCGTGAAAAACAATTTCAGTATCAAGCAAAAGAAATAATGATTATTTCTCATTAATAATAATTTTGATTGATGTTGAATTGCTTAACTTCTAAATATCGTTCAAAAAACTGCTTCATTCGGGAATGAAAATCCAATTGATAATGGACAAAAATAATCAACCATAAAACTGGAGATTTTGTCTATGAATAGAGGTATGGAAGGGACCGCACGTGTTTATATTGCCTGGTTTCCTAAACATGTGTCATCTCAGACCTGTGTTGCTGCTGAATTGATGAGAACGTATAATGTTAGCCCATCCTGTTTGCTTAACTCGTGTCTAGGCACAACCATTACAGTTTGCCTCCGTTTGTATCCGCATGCGCAGAGAGTTACCAGGCAAATTTGAATTCCGGTAATACCTATATCATTATGAAATGTGAAACGAATTGAACTACTTACTCTCTTAATAATGGAAATAGTCCAATAGATGATATTTTGAAACTCCCCAAAGTTAATAATAGTTGAAAGAGTATCTATGCTTTACCTGGAAGGTATAATAAAAAAATGAATACGGTTGTACTATTGCATCATACAGTGAAATCGTAAAAGTTTCTCGAAAGAACACCTTTTCCACAAAAGAGTGAAGGTACAGGGTATTTCTTGAAATTGTTGTGGCAATATCATTTTGTCATTTTTAAATGGCCCTATTATGTATAGGTACCTAATATTTGTTTAATTTAGCATGTTCTATAGATACATTTCAACAACATTGTCTTATTTTCGGTTCGGTAAACATTGGCCATTGAAAAATTGACTTTTTTTTAACTCTGTCTTCCTGTAAAATCAATACTGTTAAGCTAAAAGGAAATTGGTTTTCATGTCCAGATGTTGGTCTCTGAGCTTCAATAAAAAGGCCATAATATGGCCACATATTTACCACTAACAGGTATAATATATATGTAGGTGTTTAATGGTGAAATAAAGTATTTGCTATGAACTTCACAATTCTGAGGAGGTAATTTGACAATTTTTCCATCGTGAACTGATTTGATCTTGATGGTTTGGCTGCTTTGATACTCAACCGTTTTCTTCCGAAACGGGTTCGAAAGAATGGTAATAAGGTAGGTACAAAAAAAGCACTTTAATATCCATGAAAATATTTATTGAAAAATATATAACGAATAAAAATTATTATTAATTAACCATTCTGTTTGTAGTAAATTAATTGAAATTTTATTTACTTCATCATTAGTTGGGTTTGATAAACCACAACTTTCGTTTTATGCGTTCTATACAGGTTCCTTTGAACTGGAATATTCTTATTATGGTGAATATGAATATTATTCGAGCCTGTGGCTACTGTTTGAATATTCCGGCATTGTTGTACCTGTATAGAGTGTAATGTCGGTCTAATCGGAGCTACCATATTTTTCAGAGCTAAAAGCTTCTCCATAGTTCTAATTCCTTTCACATTTTCAAGGTTGCCTTGCCCCGAAGAAGCCAATAAGTAGAAACACGTGTCAGCAAGTACCTGCTAATCTCAATTTTTTCTGCATTTCTGCGGAATCACCCACGAATAATTCCATCTCAATTGTATTTAAATCTCCGCACTAAACTATTTCGCTATTATAAACGTGTTAAAAATGAATTCACTTATATAAAATAATGCGTGTCCGCATATAGGCAATTAAACCTTTGTAGTTGTTAAAATAATATATATAATAATTAATACCTGGATGAAACCTTTTTACATGTCTTATTAAATTACAATATTTCACTAAAAATTCTCCACAAGCATTGCAACTTGCTTTTGGCGGATTAGTTCGCTTTGGAATTATAGTAAACTGATTTGAAATAAAATATGAGTTGATTACAATTGTGAATGTTAACAATTTGAAAAAAGAGGAGGGTCAAACCCAAAAGTGTAGGCAAATTCTGACCTGATATAATTTATTTTTGCGAAACTCTTCCCAAAAAAGTAATATGATCCTATGAATTTGAATTAACATTGAATACGTTATATTATAGCCCAAGGTTCAAGATTTGGCCAGTAAAATATCTTCATAAGGTAATATTCAGTTTTCGACATGCGAAATCCCAATATTTATGGACCGGCGCTAACAGAATCAAAAATCATATTCTCATTTAAAATTGATGAATCAGGTTAGAAATTTCAAGCCCCGTATCTCAAAAAACAAATATTTCTAAATTTAATATTCACTAGGATGGATTTTTTTCAAGTGGGTTCTGAAAGTCCTCTTGGAAAAGAATTTTTTTCGCAGGTTTTGCAGAATGTTTCCATGTTAAACGAAATGGTGCGAGGTACAGATCGCTGCGGAATATAAAATATCCCGCTAAACCGCCAGTCAACGGTTCATCGCAACTCACTGCGCATGCGGATACAAACGGAGGCAAACTGTAATGTGTGTGTCTAGACACGAGTGTTTGCTTAACGATACGCACACTGTGAAACAGGTTGAGTAGCGATGGATTTTTAGAGTGGCATAAATTTCATTCGCCTAGTAGGTATTGATGATACGTTCTAAGAAAAATTGAATTAAGTTGTTAACTTAGATTTTTCAAATCAGATATCTTATCAAAAATTAAATGCATTTATTTGAAGATAAGGAAGTTTTTGGGAAGGACCTCAAAAAAATTTGTGTTTACATTGAAAATAAAACAGAAAAAAATTCAAATATCAAACAAAATTTCCTAATTATTGGACGATTTTCATAAGGCCATAACTTCGAGATAAATGGTTGTATGAAAAATCAAAAACTTGGGAATTGTAGCTCCAAGTGTTTAGTTTTTGGATCAAAACTCTAAAATTTTGTAGCGTTAGTGCTCAATGAGTAATCTTAGAGATATTAGCGACAAAAATATTTCAAAATTTTTTTAACACTTTTGTTTGGTCTACGAGCGTGGAAAACTATTTTTTGCTAAGCAAGCATAATGATCGGATACCTTGTTCATTCAGCTTCAATTACCATTTCCTTCGACCTTGATACGACTTTGATTCTCGATTTTTCAGCAAACAACGATTACACAGAAAATTGAAGGGAGGTTCCAGAAACTTGAAGGAATATCCTTCAAGCCATAGCTGTTTCGTTACATGCATTTAAAAGTGCAACAAAAAAGGGCTATTGGTGGTTTTTTCGAAAGCTAAGCAATGGATCGAAAATATTGAGGATACTAATAATAATAAGTGTGCCTTTTATAGTACAATATGTCCACAAAAACTCAACGAAAAGACTATCTAATCCACCCAGCCAATTTTTTGTTTGACTCGGTCGAAATTTTGATAAAATTAAAGAATAACGTTGTTTGCTCTGATTTCATAATCTCTAACAAAACGAGGAAAAGAAATTTCTGAACTTTTACCACATTTCAATTGCGGACATTGCTTGAATTAACAACATTTCAGATAATTTTGGAAAATCTAACCATGGTCTGAAGCGAACATGTGAAAAAAGGTGAGAAAATTTTCTTTTCTCAATTTGTTGAATATTATGAGCTCAGAGCAATAAACGTGAATTATGTGGAAAATTCGATCGATTGAAACAAAAACACGGCTCAATGGATAAATTTGGATGTTCGTTCTGTTTTTGTGGAACTCTTGAACTGAAAAAGGCCCACTTAACATTATGAATTTCTTCCATATTTGCGATCCAGTACTTGATTTTCCAAAAAAAATCACCACTAACCTTTTTTGGTGCTCTTGTTCACCCGAACATAGTGTGTATCATTTTGCCCAAATGTCTGTAATTTTCGTTATATAGTTGGAAACATAAGCGTCACGACAAGATCTCGAATTGAATAAAAAAGGTGGAAGTAGGTTCTAAACAACACGAGACGAATGCCTCCGATGGCAAAGGAATTGATCAGCTTGTTGTCGTCGAAGTTTTAAAACGTCCAGCAGAAAGTGTTGAGTTGAGACCACTTTCAGACGTCCAGCAGAAAAAGAATTTCGTAATTTGAAAAATCAACATTCAGAGGATTACAATGAGAATTTAATATATAATGTGAATTCACAAATTATTTTCATTAACCAGGACATCCGATCAGCGTACGACTTAGGTACATCGTTGAGGAAACTGGAAAAATTATGCGCAGAAAATAATATATTAGAATTGTACCTCATAAAGCTAGCTAGCAATAAAAAATTTTTGAATATGTTGACAAATTATAAAAATGAAATTCTAGGAACATCATTAAAAATTAATGTAATAAGAGATGTAACGCGAATCGAGGACAGAGAACTAAGGCAAATAATCCTAAATGATTTTCATATTCTCCCCACCGGCGGACACGCAGGTATCGAACGCATGTTTAACAATATCAAAAGAGAATATTTTTGGAATGGCTTAAGATCCGATGTTGGAAAATTTGTAAAGAAGTGTGATGATTGTCAACGTCATAAACATTCCTTACCTAGGAAAGAACCTATGACAATCACTACCACAGCTTCGTCTGCTTTTCAGAAATTTGTTTTAGATCTCGTTGGTCCATTACCTACCGATATCGAAAATAATAAATATATACTCACAATTCAATGCGACTTAACCAAATTCGTAGAGTGTTATCCTCTACCAAACAAAGAAGCAGAAACAGTTTCAAAATCTTTCATTCAAAACTTTGTTTTAAGGTATGGTATACCATCTGAAGTTGTTACAGATCAAGGCACAGAATTCTTATCAAGAATATTTAGTGAATCGTGTAAATTGCTCAAAATTAAGCGTTTCAATTCAACAGCTTATCACCACGAAACATTAGGTGCACTTGAAAATTCTCATAAACACTTAGGAGCTTTCCTTCGTATGCACACAGCTAAGGAAAGTAACAACTGGAGTAATGGATTCCGTTTTGGTGCTTCTCATATAACAATACCGTTAACTCTTCAACTCGCTATACTCCTCACGAATTAGTTTTCGGAAAACCTAGTAAATTTTCCCAAAATTTAAAATGCCAGGTAGATCCAATCTACAATTTTGACAACTATCCTATTGAACTAAAATATAGATTGCAAACGGCATGGAAAGATGCTAGAGAAAACTTGGTAAAGACAAAATTGAAAAGAAAAGAGAGTTTCGACAAAAATGTAATGAAATTAGCTATAAAGTAGGAGATAAGGTGCTCTTGAATAATAAGGACATTGACAATAAACTTGACCCCTTATTCATCGGTCCCTACGAAATAGTGGAAGTGCAGAAACCTGAACATTATTGTGAAAACGGACAAAAATAAACTCAAAGAAGTGCACAAGAACAGAGTGAAATTGTACTTCTCATAAAAAAAAACTTATAAAGAGTATCAAGTGATTAGAGATTAAGAGACTGATGTAAATAGTAAATATGTATTGTATATATAGATAATAAGTTATAGATGAGTCAAAAAAAAAAAATTTTTGTATTTTCATAGAAAAAAATTTTTTTTTTCTCTCAAAGAGGGAAGGTGTAGTATAAGCAGCCTGTATGATTGCATGTGCGCCCTTAGAATCAGGGTTACATCCGCTGGCACGTGCCGGCGAGCAAGGACCGATAATCATTTTATTTAATTGTATACAATGTCAACCTTGTTTTATCAATACATTACGTGTTGAACAATAGACAGACAATATAAACAATATAGTATAAATAGTTATGATATTGTCTGGGAACTCGACATTCATTCAAGACACAGACAATGTTCTTTGATCATTTCATTCATGTGTACCTCGTTGAAGTGTAATGAATATCTCCTGTAAAATAAACACCCTTCCGTGAGAGTGCTGAGTGTTATTCACCATCCCTCAATCGTGTAAACGATTGGCCGAACCGAGTACCCCCAGCCAGGTACGCTACACACCAAAAAATTGTATTTACTTTAGAAAAAGAAACTAAGTCCAGCATTTCATTCTTAGACATCGTTGTGATTAGAGATAAAAACAAACTCAAAACGAACTGGCACACTAAAGCCATTAATTCAGGGAGATGTATTAACTTCTTATCTAATCATAGTGCCACACAAAAGAAAAACATTGCGATGAACCTAATTAATAGAGCTATTTCGTTGAGTGATGAAGAATATAAAGTTAATAATTTAAAAAAGGTCGAAAGAATACTGACAAGTAATAACTATCCAATACATTATGTGAAAACATGCATCAATTTTTACAACAAAAAAACAAGACAATTAAACACCACATCAAGAATTGTCACTCAAAATAACACAGATCAATCATATCAAATGACAAAGTTAACACAAACAACATTAAAAAAGTTTTCAAAATTGGTATTCTACCCTAGTTTATCATACAAAATCAATAAGATCTTCAAAGAACACAATTGCACAGCTGCCTTTTATAACAAAGTAGATAATAGAAAACTATTTTTTACCAAGTTGAAAGACAAGACACCTCCTTTGAAACAATCAGAGTTAGTATATAAAATAGAATGTTACAATTGTGATAAATGCTACATAGGACAGACAAAACAATTACTTCAAGAACGGATTAGACAACGCACCAACGACTCAAAAAGACTAGACAATACACATAAAACAGCACTGACGATACATACTCATACAGAAGGACATAAATTTAACTTTAGCAATGTGATGATATTAAACATAGAACAACATTATAGCAGAAGGTTAATAAGTGAAATGATTTATATTAGAACACATAATACTGTGAACTTCAGAGAAGATACTCAAAATCTGAGTAAAATCTATGATAACTTAATAATTAATAATGGTATAACTGAGAGTAATGGTTGAAAATTAATAAAATTTGACAATTTTCCTAAACATAGGCAAGTTATATTTTTGAAAACTGATATCAACTGTAAGAAAATAGTTGGCTAGTTTGTAATAATGTACATTTTCAGATGGCAAGAATCTCTGTTGTAGCGTGTTAATTTTAGTGAGAAAAAGAAACCCTGTTTTTGTAATTTATATATGTTGGATATAGTAGGATTTTTTGCATAGTTGATGAATAATTGTAGGTTGTGAACTATTTTGAGGACTTTTCCATTGTTTGCTGTTAGTGGTTTAACGTAATGTAGATGGCGCTCTGATGGGCAGTGTCTGATACCCATCCTGATCATAAAACTTCAAGAAAGAAAAAGACCAAAAAAGGTTAAATTTTGACATACAGTTATATTATAACCTAACTTCTTGTAAAACGTATTTCGTAAAGAAAATTTTTATACTTTTTAAGTTGGTTTTTTAAAATGATTTATCTTCCAAAAATGTTTGTTAAATTGTAGTAGATTGAGGTGGGTACTTAGTCTTGCTTTTCGGAGTGAAATCTGCGATGTAAATATTTTGTTGTTTTTAGCCTTGAAAAAGGATCAAGTTGATCCGAAACGTCGGTGATGATTTAAATAAATTTAACGAATAACATTGAAGGTCCAAATTCCTGAAAAAATGGTTTCATGATATAGTTAATGCTTTCAATAAACATTATAGTTCCTTAGAAAAAATATATGCTGACAAAATCGACCCTGCAGATGATTTGCAGGCACACGACATACAGGATGAAACCTTTTTCTTGGCGCCAACGGATCCATATGAGATTGGAAAAATAATAGATACACTGAATCTTACTGAATTTCCAGGTCATGATGGTATTCGTGCGGAAACATTACTAGTTATCGACCAATAAGCTTGATTTCAAATATCGGTAAGATATTGGAAAAATTGGTTCATAAGCGATTAATGAACTTCATAACTAAACATAAAATCATTAATAAAAATCAGTTCGGATTCATGGGTGGCAGATCTACTGAGGATGCAATCAGGGCATTAACATCAAAAATTTATGAATGTCTCGATGATCAAACACCATCTCTGTGTGTGTTCGTAGATTTGGCTAAAGCTTTTGATACGGTGTCTCACGCGAGGCTACTGGATAAACTTAGAAACTGCGGCTTTCGCGATGTTGCTCTTGACTTGCGGACCAGTTATCTTTCAGGACGGACACAATTGGTGGAAATGAATGGGTATAGAAGTACAGAAGAATTAGTCACCTATGGAGTTCCGCAAGGAACTGTACTGGGTCGGTTTCTGTTTTTGGTGTATCTGAACAACCTTTTGAAATCTAACTGCAATGGAACCATTATATGAGCCGCTCAGTGCACACATCGATTAACTCCACTTTTTGAAAAATATTAAATTTAAGTGTCAAGGCCCTTCGTATAGTCATAACTTTTTATATTTATAATAACTTTCCTGAATAATAAAGATTAGCACCGTTAAATGGCAAAATTTTTTGGGCCATTGAATAATAAGTAATTTATTTCAGAAGCCATTTCGATTAACTCCATACTTTAATGTGAACCGTTTTAGTAACGCTGTATCTGTTCTGGCCGTGCATCGACGCTTATTTATTTTTAAACAGCCGAAAATGCTCCCTCCCTGTTAATAATTATCGTAACAAAATCGCATCGGTAACCAGATAAAAAGAAGTGCAATGCACACGGTAGTTTGCTGAATCATCTCAAAAAATAATGCCGTTAGCATAAAGCTGCTGTGAATTAATTACAAAAATCATATTATAACAGAACTGCCAACATCAATTTTTATGGAAAAGCTGTGATAAAATTGTATGATAACTAACTTTTTTGTAATAAAAAACTTAAAAATGTAAAAGCTAAATTTAACTTCATTACTTTTTTCAGTTGCCAAATCGATTAACTCTACCAGTCACATAGAAACTGTAACATTACTGAGGATTGTTTGTTGGCTATTCTTTTTTATTAATTTTATATACCGTTAGATGAAAGCTTTATCTGCAATTCTGCATTCTACATTATCTATTTGAATTCATATTATCACAGGAATTTTAAGAAACAATATACATTACATCATCGCGTTTCTCAGCTTTTCGTTTTATGGAGTTAATCGATGTGTGCACTGAACGGCTCATATAAGTTTCGCAGACGACACCGTAGTGCATTTCTCCGCGGATTCATGGGGAGAGTTGGAATTGAAGGTGAATTATGGTTTCATTAAGCTGGTACAGTGGTTTCAGTCAAATAAGCTCACACTGAATATGGAAAAGACAAAGTATATTCCGTTCGCATCGTATGAGAGTGGTTTACCTAATTTGGGAAATATACCTGTAGGAAATGCTACAACTATACCATACGCTAAAACAGTTAACTACCTTGGTGTGAAAATTGATTGTCATATGAGATGGGATGAACATGTTAAAAGTTTGAAACAAAAGCTAAGGAGTTTGATTTCCAGATTCAGATATTTAAAAAAATAGGAATAAGTAGGAAACATCTAATTATGATCTACAATGGTCTCATTGAGTCTCAAATTAGCTATGGTACAGTAGGATGGGGTGGAATCTATGACTACTACCTGTCAACTCTCCGAAACATTCAGAATTGGTTGCTGAGAATAATATGTGGAAAGCAGATAACCTACCCTAGTAGACCATTATTCCTGGAGACAGGAATGCTAAGTGTAAAGAAAATATTCGCTTATAAAACGGCAACAACAGTATTTAAGGGTAAACTATTACTGAAAAAGTCGAATATGCTTACGAAACCAGGAACAAAGAAAATATATACCTAGTTGAAAGATGTCTGAAAAGTATCGGCTAAAGATCGTGCCAGTTCCTTGCACCTACAGTTTTTATGCTGCTATTCCTACTGAATTGAAAACTTTGACAAATTATAAAAGCTTCAAGAAAAATATAAAGAACTGGTTAATTAGATTATCAGAAGAGGACTTAAGTGAATTAATAAATAGATTCATCACGTAATAGAGAACACCAAATAACTGGAAGTATCTACTTAAAAAACAAATTTATGATTTTCGAAGAATACTTACCCGGAAAAGACGAATTACACGAACATGACAAAATATATACTCGGACATGACAGATTGTACGGATATGGAAAGACCACTCGCATAACTGGCCATTGATGGGAAGGAATGAAGAAGACAGATCGAATGTTGCATGCGCTATAGCGAAATTGTTGTAGAGATGACAATAAATTTTGTTTAGTTTATTATTTTTCCAGTGAGTGCATTGAATATATCATGGGGGAATGTATTTTTTTTCTTTTTTTTTTAATTTGCAAAGAAAACAACAAAAAAAAAATCGCATCAACCACTTGGGTTATTAGCGATTGAGGCAATAGTGTTTACATAGTATTTGCTAAATTAATTGATGACAAGAAAGTTATTATATCAAAGAAATTACAGTTGGAGCCAAGTGCCTGGCGTCTTGTTGTTGGTATGTTGTGGTTTATTCTCTCTGCTGAATATTGAGGACATTCTTCAATGATATGCTCCACTGTAAGTTTCGTATCACAGTAAGTGCATTTGGGTTCTGGTTTCTTAGCTAGTAGGTATGAATGAGTTAAAGAAGTGTGGCCTATTCTCAATCTTGTTGTGAGGGTCTGGACATTTCGTTGAGATGGAAGTGTTAACCAAGGTTTAATTGTTGGCTTTACTCTCCTCAGTTTAGATTGAGATGAATTCCAACGGGATTGCCATGCGCTAAGAATTTCATTCTTTATCTTTATTTTTATATCATTCAGTTGTAGTATTTCTGGGTTCGATGGAGTAAGTTTAGTAGCACACTGGTCTGCAGCTTCATTTCCTTTTATGCCTATATGAGATGGAATCCAGATAATGATAACTTTCTTATTTTCGTCATGTATTTGTTTCAATGTTGTCTTAATTTTTGATAGTAAGGAATTCTTAGGGTAGATGTTATTTAAAGAATCGACAGCACTCAAGGAATCTGTGAGCAGGGCAAAATTAAGGTCGTCCGATGTTGAATCTTCAATATATATCAGTGCTTGATAGATGGCAAATAGTTCAGCTGTGAACACACTGCAATCCTTGTCTACACCATATTCAAAATTTGTGCTGTCTACAATTACTGCAGCACCAGTTCCCTCTTCGGTTTTTGAGGCATCCGTATATATCTGTCTGTATTTTTTATGTTCGTGAAGGATTGCTCTGAATTCTTGTTTTATGATTTCTTTATCACTCGAAAATTTGTCGAAAGTCCTTAAGCTTGTATTGATAGTTGGCAAATTGATCATCCAAGGAGGTGGTGACTGGAATGATGTATCAACATACTCTGGCAAGTTGATGTTTAGTCATGTAAGGTAATTTGACACTCTTCTGTAAAACGGTTGTTTGCACCTGGGTCTGTTTTCATACAATGTTGTGAATCTCTCCTGAAGTGGTTGTTGAAGTATGTGCTCCTGAGGATTCGATTTACACCTGGCTGCATAGATTGAGCTTAGATATATTCTCCTATCATCCAGTGATTGTTCTCCCGCTTCTGCATATAAACTTTCTATAGGATAGGTTATGTAGGCTCCCAAGCATAAGCGTATCGCAGAATTATGTCAAAATATGTCATATTTTGTCAAGGATTTTTAATTGAGATTTACTAGCAGAAGCATATGCAATAGCACTATAATCGAGTTTCGATCGAATCAATGTTTTATAGAGGATGAGCATAGTTTTCCTGTCAGAACCCCAATGTTTATTAGAAAGTACCTTTAATAGATTAGTTCTTGAGTGGCAATTCAATGCTTATTTTCTGATGTGGGATTTCCATGTTAATTGACTATCAAAGGTCATGCCCAGGAACTTCACCTCGTCTTTCTTAGGAAGAACCCTTTCATGTAGGTAGAGTAATGAAGTATTTATGATTTCTTTCTTGGAGGAAATGATATATTCAGTTTTTTCAGTAGAGAATTGGAACCATGTGTTGAGACTCCATACTTCCAACTTATGGAGGAAACTTTGCAACATGCTAAGGATATTGTTGACATTTTTGCTTCTACCATATATAACCAAATCATCTGCATACAATCGACCCTTGAGTGGCAATTTCAGATCTGCTAGGACGTTATTGATAGCAATTAAGAAAAGTGTGTGGCTCAGAACTGATCCCTGTGGTAATCCATTCCTTGAGTGTTTCAATGAGGAGAGCCTACCATTCGTTCTCCGTCTGAAGGTCCGATCCTTTAGGAAGCCTTGAATTAAGGTCAGGCAGTGCCCGTTTATCCGGTTCTCTTCGAGCATTTTCAAAATACGGTGTTTCCATGCAACTTCATAAGCTTTATTAATGTCAAAGAAAACAGCGACAACTGACTGTTTTAACGCGAATGCCTCATTTATCTCGGTTTCAAGAGCAATAATGTTATCTATTGTGCTTCTATCTTGACGAAAACCACTTTGTTCTGACATGAGGATCTTCCTGTGCTCAAGGGTCCAGATTAGGCGCCGATTTACCATTTTCTCCAGCAGCTTGCATGCAGCACATGTAAGTGCGATTGGTCTATATGATTCCGGATCAGTTTTTGGTTTACTAGTTTTTAAAATTGGTATAAGTATCGATTCGGACCATTTTGAAGGAAATTCATGTTGAAGCCATATTCTATTGAATAACTCCAGTAAAAGATCCGTTGCTTTAGTCGGTAGATGTTTGAGAAAAACTATAGGGCGTTTGTTTCTCTAAAGGATTTGAGTGCGTCTAGAAGTTCTGTTTTAGTGAAAGGAGCGTTTAACGGTTCATCATCTCTTAAAATTTCTAACGGGATTTGTTCTTCTAAAAGTTTATGGGCTAAGAAGTCACCTCTGTCATTTTTATCGTCTGAGCGTTTTTCGAATGTTTCAGCCATTTTTCCACTATCTGGTCGTCATCGCATATTGTTTGATTGTCCAATGAAAGGCAGTTGATACTATAATCGGTTTTTTTGCCGTCGATTTTCTTCACTTTCTTCCAGATTTCTGCCATAGGTGTAGAACTGTTTATTGTTGATACGTATTGGATCCAGGATTGTTTTCTGGCTGTTCGGGTAGTTAATCTTGATATTGCTCTAAGTCTTTTGAATTCAATTTCATTTTCTAGTGTTTTTCTTCTTTTATATTTGTTAAATGCTGTTTTGCAGTCTCTCAGAGCAATCTCTTTATAAAGGATATATAAAATTTGGTGAATAGAGCTTATTCTAGGTAATTTTTTGTTGTATTTGGCAGTAGTTTTAGGAGATAAAATTAGTATTAGCATAGTTACGAACAAGTTATGTCAAATAACCTCTGTAACTGAATTTGTTTATTTATGTAAGTGAAGACTAAATAAACATTTTTTTTTTTCATTCGTGTGAGGGGAAAACCCTTTATGGGCGCCCAGAGGGTCCGCACTCTAGGTGGTGTGAGACTCCAAGACCTTGTTTGGTTACTCACTAAAAACCCCTCACACATTCCATGGAGAAGTTCTCCGTCCAGTCCTTGCAGCGTTCCTTAACAAAAGAGATGAGCTGCAAGTGGCATCTAAAGTTCATGGGATCTGATGATATGCAGTGACCCAAGTAACACCGCCTTCTGCATTCTTTGCGCTAGTATCTCGGCTTCATATCTGCAGGCCGGAATAATTTTCAATTCTTCCACGTAGTTGGCTCTCATTCCACCGAGACATCCTATGATTAGTACAACCATCCTGACTTTATGACCTGGGTACATAGTTCCAAGCTCAAAAACAAGATCTTTGTATTTTTGCCTTTTCTGTTCTTCTTTCATCACTATATTGTTTTCTGCAGGGGAGGAGAATTCCACGACGAACAATTCCTTCAGTTCTTTGTCTGAAAGAAGTATGTCTGGCTTTATTGCATTTGATCTGCCGAGTTGTTGAGACAGGATAGTTCCACTATATTCGAGCTCTCTCATTCTGGACCACCGCTTCAATCTCCAGAGGCACATATGGTAGCACCGGTTCTTTGTCTATCTCATATGCCGCTCTTAGATGGAAGTAGAGAGCTCGGAGTGCCGCGTTGTGTCTCTTTATATACTCTGATAGAGCATGGACTCTGCAGGCGGAAAGAATGTGCATAATCATTATAATAATAAACATTATTATCATTATTATAATATTCTTGTTCGTAAATTAGACCATCAAACACGAACTGCGTATGAGCTCGAGCGAGAAACGTCATCACGTCCTACATTTGTTGGTTTTATGGAATTTTTAGAGATAAGATTATTTTTTATTATTATTATTATTATTATTATGAAAGGATACAGAGAAGAGGCTGTAGCCTATAAATCTCGAACAAAAACTGAAAATTAAGTGGCGCTTCAGATTTAACAAAGAGAAAAAAAAGAGTATTTCCACAAGGAAAAAATATCACACAATTGTTAGTGCGTCCAATCTGCTTTTGAAAGAGTTAACACTATCGGCTCAAACTACAATGTCAGGAAGAGAGTTCCATTTCGCAAACACGCGATTCGGCAGGAAAAACTGTCTCGCACGAGCGCGGAATACCTCATGGTAAAGTTTATATTGGTTGCCACGAAGATGATTTTTATTCAACTCGAAAATGCTGCCCAGATTGCCACCAATGAAACCGCGCAGTATACGATATGTCACTATTAGATCGCCACGCTTCCTACGATCACTAAACAAGTCCAGTTCAAACATTTTTAGTCTGTCTTCATATGAAGGGCGAACCACCCCGAACGGAATCCTCGTTGCAGAACGCTGCACTCCCTGCAAACGTTGTTGATCTGCGATCAGGCTAGGGTACCATGCAGGGCCAGCAAATTCCAGAATTGGTCGAACATAGGTGATGTAAAGCTGCCGGCATGTCTCGATCGAGCATCTAGGAAAAACTTTCCGCATACAAAATCTTCCGACATTTGGCGGTTATATTGCTCACATGTGCTGACCAAGACAGATCCTCAGTTATCACCAGCCCGAGGTCGACGTGCTGTGCAGCGGAGACCAAACATTTGCCTTCGATCATATACTAGTTATGCGGATTATGACTCCCAAGGTGAACAACTCTACACTTTTCTACGTTCACGGGAAGAAGCCACTGACGGCACCATTGGCTAAACCGATTCAGGTCACACTGAAGAATATTAGGCAAGTGAGCATCATTGAAGAGCTTGATGTCATCAGCATATTGGGATGAGTGGGACGAGAAAAAACCAGGCAGATCTGATACGTACGCCAAAAATAGGATCGGACCCAAAACAGAACCCTGCGGTACTCCACTGATAACGCGTATGAAGTCAGATAATGAGTCGCCAACTCTAACTGAGAAATACCTACCAACAATGAACGAACGCAGCCAGTCCAAACCCTACCTCTCACACCAAGATGTTCAAGCTTGAACAGCAAACGGCGAAAAGGAACACGATCGAAGGCTCGGGAGAGGTCCAGATATATCACATCAACAGGTATACCACAGTCAATAGACTTGGTCCAATGCTGGAGACCCTGCAGAAGACATGTGACAAGATGTCGGGCATTGGAAAATGTATTGTCACATGATTCACGCATTAAGGCAAGGGTGGCAAATGTAGTAACTTCTGAAACCAAGTTTAATGCTGGTAAAAGGGATTGTAATCGAACTTGCATTTATTGTTCTGAATCAAATCATGCAATTTATAGGTGCCGAAA
The DNA here is from genome assembly GCA_030674115.1 of Micraspis discolor. NCBI lineage: Eukaryota > Metazoa > Arthropoda > Insecta > Coleoptera > Coccinellidae > Micraspis > Micraspis discolor. Next base: position 87,769 of record JARTUT010000938.1, read on the forward strand.
GTTTAAATTTGATACTCTTGATAATAAAAGAGAATTTGTCAGAAAACAGAAACTTTGTTATAATTGTTTGGGATTTAAACACAGAGTTGTGAATTGTCGATCTAGCGGTTGTAGAAATTGTAATAGGAAACATCACTCCCTTCTTTGTCCGAAAAAGGTCGACAAATTGGTAAAGGTTGAATGTAAAGGATCTTATATTGATGCAAATACGAACGAATTTTCTACTTCTAATTCAACATGAATAAATAACAGCAAACAGGAACTGACCATACAACCTATAGGTCAATCGACTTATCATGTCAAACTTGATCGGTCTCAACATGCTAGAGCTCCCCAGGTTTTGTTAGGGACAGCTATCGTAAAGGTAGCTATGGAGAAGGACGAACTCTCTGCTAGGCTGCTCTTAGACACGGGAAGTCAAATGTTCATTACAAGAGAATTTGCGGCCAAACTGGGCACAAGAACAAGGTATGAAAGTTTCAGTATCAGTGGTATATCGGATTCTGTTACCAAAACTAGCAAAATAGTGACAGTTCAGCAAATTCTTCGATCTGGCATTCTTTCCACATTTCTATACCATATATAAGTTGTTTAGTAGTTGAGTGTCATCAATTATAACCGAATTTCAGATTCATAATTGCTGAGCTATCGGACAGGTCTGGCCCAATAACTAACTTGAGTTATATTTGGATAATAAACTAATTCTATTAATATGGAATCTCTATCTCATCTCTTTCGGAAGATAGAGAATATTCAGCCAAACATTTTCAAATTGGACCACCGTCTTCATCACGAGTCAAATCCAACCGATGGCGATCATTTTCAGCTCGATATTCAGAAATTACAGACATTTGGGAAAAAATAGTCCTCTTGTCGCAAAATTCATAATGGCATTTCCATTCAAAATATGACAACTGCACACACCAGTATTTTAGACATGTTTGTCATAAAAATGAACCCACAGAATTAGTTTCATTTTCGCCTCAATATTCACTCATTATGACAACTTGTCATAAAATTAAAACCACCCTCATTGAGATTTATAGTTGATGTGATGTGAATTCATAGATAGAAATATAATCTGTGACTTCATTTTCAGAAAAACTCTTATATCTTCTGGAGATTGTACGCTATGATGATGAAATTTTAAAATATTTTAGGTACCTATACCCTGCATAAATGCCCTAAATTGTTGTGATCTGACGAATAACTTATGAGATATCGTGTATTGAAAAAACATTTTGGGAATTTTTAAAATAGTTTCTCTCGTGACGATTTTCTCGAAATTTGGCACACTCCTTCCTTTCAACGCTATCTAGACATTCTCTAAGTTACGAATTGATAGGATGAATATTCAAGAAATTAATGTTATTAACTGCTAAACTATTCTATGGATTTGGCCCAATAACGAACTTTACTGAGATATTTGGACACTCGACCTATTCTGAAAAAATGAAAACTCTAGGTCCTTCATAATAAACAAGGGATATGTTGTCTGTGATCAGCTGAGATTTCTTCCAGTGAACTGATTGAGGAATATTTGAATTGTATGTTGATAGGACATCTGGCAATATAAATCAAATCGAATTTTGTATTTGGTTACGCTAGTAGTTAATTAGACTACAGAATATCGCTTCATCTTCAAAACCACTTTCTGAAACGTCTTACTTATTTTGAGGTCTTCAATCACAGACTAAAATATTGAAACTTTATTTTCAGCATTCGGTATTCTTTGGTACTGAACAAAATTGATTGCAAAACATTTTAGGATGAAATTTTCTTTATCACAGAGTGTTCAAATTGCATTCAATTATGATCTTTTTCCTTGAGTGCTTGTTCAATATTATTTATTAGTCCAGTGGAATATTACCCAGAAGTATGGTTTCTCAGAAGATGATTTGGGTGAGCTTTTTGCTTGAAAATGTCAAAATATCCTGGCAAATGAATTTTACTTCTCTAGAAGTGCTTTCAGTGCCAAAGAAATATGAAGTTTTCACTTTTTCTGGAGCACCAAAATTATGCATTATTCCTTATTAGTAAAAAAATCTTGACACGCCAATGCTTTTTAATGCTTTAGATATTCTGATTGGGATTAGAGTGACAATACGTTAGTGCTTTTCGCATTCCAATGTAGTTGAAAAATGTCACTTCGAATTGTTTATTGAACTAGATTCATTTTTGACATTTTCATTACTACCTAATATTAATGTTTTTCCACCCTCCCGGGTTTGAATCTCACACTAGAACTGATTTGTTTTATTCAAAAACTCAGCTACAACGGTAAAATTTTGGGGCATACAAATTATCGGTAATCTCGATTTATGTACGAATTCTTGTTGGTTTCGAAGGAATATCTGATAAGATATCGAGTATTGAAAAAAATGTTTTTGGGAATGTTTTAAGAATTTTCTACTGTGTCGATTCCTTCGAAATTTGGCCAACCCTTTTATTTCAAAATCGTCCAAGGTACGAATTGATCGGATGAATATTTTAGGAATTATTGCGAAAATCAACTTTCAAATGCTAAACTATTCGATGGATTTGGCTCAATAACGACCGAAATATTTGGACAATCAACCTATTTTGGAATTATGGAAACTCTAGGATTCTAGGTCATCTACTTCGGAAGATAGAGAGTAAACAGCCGGAGGGCCCGCGTCCGGACATACTCAAATGTTCTTCATCAGGAAGTCGAACCCAAGCGATTGAGACATTTGGGTAAAACGATAGCTCGTTGTTCCCTAGAAACAAGCGCGCAAAAATGAGGGCTGTGTTTCAAGGATTGCCATAACTTTCGAATTTTACAACTACCGGTTACCCACAGAGTGCCACTGATAAGGTAGTTATTGAACCCTGGTTTTGTGTATTTAAATATTTCCGTGAGCTTAGGGCCCAATTGAACGTTTCACAAACTTTCCAAATAATCAACAAATTTGCCGACGGAAATTCCGAAGAGTGCTAAAATTGATGGGTCATAAAAATATGCACAAGAACATCTGGCTTAAAAATTCCCAATTGGGAACGGCAGTTTGGTCTAACGTTTTTGTGAAAATATTCGTTTGTTTACAATATTTTAAAAGAGCTTATCAATCTTTTTTATTATGGTGTAATATCCATTTTAATCAGTGATATGATGTTGTGAAAAAGAGTACAGAAAATTTTGTGCAATAAATCATTCCAGTCTAGTTCGAATTTTCGTTTTATTTCACATCTATTCGAATTCCCACCATTTGAACCAGTAATGAATGAAGTCTATTTAAGAATATGGTTTTCCTCGTTTACCATTTTTCAGTTGGAATCTACAGATTTGCTCAAAGTATTTCTACCGTTTTCGCTCTCTGACATTCGAGACTACTGATGTGATGCATTGTTCGCTTTAGTGTGGATGGAGCATATAAGTGAAAAATCTGAAAATGCTGCAAAGCAGTCTCAACGCGTTTGTTCTATAAGTGATACTATATAAACATGCATTTATACGAACACAATTTAGCCCTTAAACAACTTCAGACTCATGAAGTGTCATCAATGGAAACATAAATTATTGAAAAATAAGCATTTGACCTACAATGCATAAAACACATTTTGATGAATACCATATAATTTCATCCAGAAATCGTTATGAAATCAAATGTAGCTGATAATCAGATTGTTTATAGAAATTTTCCTATTTTGGATCCTTTGTGATGAGACACGAAGGCTTATAGTAACAAGGAATGAGAATTCAAAATTTCCAATCTATTCGCTTCCGGTTCCATAAAATTATAATATATTTTCAGGATTGATGAAATTTAATTATATTCAGGAAATCAATAACGTCCATAGAAACATCATAGATATCTGACGAATATCTTATAAAGAATCGGTTCTAATAAAAGATTTTTTGGGAATTTTTGATAAATTTTCTAGAGTGGCGATTATCTCGAAATTTGGAAAACCATTTAATTTAACATCATAAAAACACCTTCTAAATTATAAATTGATCAGATGAATATTCTAGGCGAAAATCAAATTTGGAATGCTAATAACTCGCGAGATTTAGAATTCAGGGGCTTGGGTAGTTCTAAATATTTCAAGGTATCATGCATTATTCTGGATAAAATCACATCCTGTTTACCGCAATTATGTATTGATAGGACGCTTATTCAGATACCAAAGGATGTAACACTTGCTGATGAGAAATTTTATTTTCCATCTGCAGTGGATATTTTGATAAGAGCTGATTTGTATTATGATATTATTTTGGGTGAAACAAGAAGGTTGGGCAAAGGCTTGCCGACATTGCAAAATAGTCATTTAGGATGGATCATTGCTGGTCCAGTGAATAATTCTATATCTTCATTGAGAACTTCTTATATTAATTGTTGCGGTGTATATGATTCGGGGACTCATGAGTTGAATAAATTATTGCCACTCTTTTGGCAATTGGAAGAGATAGTAAGTGATAGTATTCTATCCGAGGAAAATATGTGAAATGAGTGACAAATATGTGAAAACATATTCGTTAGTACAGTTAAAAGATTACCAGACGGAACCTTTGAATTGAAATATCCTCTTCAACATGAAAATGAAGTGAATTCGCTCGGTGATTCATTTGAGTCAGTTGATAGGCGTTTTTTGGCGCTTGAACGAAGATTTTGTCGGGACCCAGAATATTATGCGGAATATAAGGCTTTCATTGACGAATATATTAGCTTGGGTCATGCTAAAATTGCAGAGTTTAATGAAGATCATTATGATTTTTCTGCAGAGAAGAATTTCCTTCCTCATCATGGAGTACTTGAGAAGGATAGAAAAAGTACCCCATTGAGAGTAGTTTTCGATGCTTCTACGAAAACTTCGTCGGGTAAATCATTAAATGATATCATGCTGAATGGACGCCTAGTACAACCCGAATTGTTTGATATTTTGGCTCGGTTTCGAATGTTCAATTTTGTTTTCACAACCGATATCAGGAAAATGTATCGAATGATAAAGATATCGGAAGATCATAAAAAATTACAGAATATTTTATGGCGTTTTGAACCTCATGAGGAACTAACTTGTTTAGAATTGAAAACGGTTACATATGGAACTAAAGGTGCTCCATATTTGGCAACACGGTGTCTCAAGATGAAAATCATTTAAATAAGGTATTAGGGGTCACATGGAATACAAGTCATGACGTATTAAAAATTGTTTTGTCACGGTTAAAAATCGAAACGTTGCATACAAAGCGTGGAATTCTATCAAAAATTGCTCAGATTTATGATCCTTTGGGACTCGTTAGTCCAGTTTTAATTGTGGCAAAGTTGTTGATGCAAAAAATATGGACGTTGAAATTTGATTGGGATGATGAATTACCATTGAGCTTTTCGAATGAATGGTTGAAATTTGAGGGGAAATTGGGGGAACTTTCCAAATTATCTGTCAAACGATGTCTTTTAGAGAATAAGGGGGTTAAGTTTCTGCAGATGCATGGATTCGCAGATGCGTCAAAAAAGGCTTACGGAGCGTGTGTCTATATTAGGCAATCTGGTCTGTTCAAAACCACGGGTCGCACTTCTCAAGGTAATTTCATTACCTCGTCTGGAATTATGCGGAGCCGTTTTGCTGGCTAAACTGGTTGATAAACTCAGAACCATTTTAGAATTCAGCTCTGGTCAAATATTTCTGTGGTTAGACTCGAAGATTCTTCTATGTTGGATAAATTCCTGTCCATCACGATGGACTACATTTGTTTCGAATAGAGTATCAGAGATACAGAATTTAACAGAAAATTGTTAATGGTTACATGTCGAATCAAATTAAATGTGAAAAAAGGGTGTAAATGGTTGTGTTAAATACGGAGGAGTGGTTTCCTTTTGGTCGATTTTCTAAATATAATAGATTAAAAAGATGCTTAGCCTATTGTATGAGGTTTTTAAATAATTGTAGAAACAAGGAGAAATTATCGGGACCACTATGGATCAAGGAACTTCATGAAGCACAATTGAAGTTGATTTCATTAATTCAAGGTCAATCTTTCGCTGATGAAATCGAGAAACTTCAGGGTGAAGATGGTACTAGTTTGGTTTTAATTGAAAATTGGAATATATTTTTGGATGAACAGCACATATTGAGATTAAGTAGTAGATTATCTAATTCTGAATTAGGTTATGAAAGCAAATATCCTATTTTACTGCCAGCAAAACATCACGTTGTTAGACTTCTTATTGTGTCTGAACATCTCAGGTTATTACATTCTGGACCACAAACTACATTAACAAATTTAGGAACTAAATTCTGGATAATTAGAGGTTTACGTGAAGTGACATCTGCATTGAAAGGTTGTATTAGATGTTTCAGATTTAAAGCTAAACCGTATTATCAGATAATGGGGCTTCCGTCTGATAGAGTAATATCAGAGCAGTATCAGTAGTAACTGATACTGCTTGATCCTTGTAATACAGATGCTTTCCGCGAGTCATCGAGTAATGCTGCGAATGCTGGAACAAATTATCTTGAACGAAAAAGCGCCAAAGAGAAACGTAATCAATTAAATTCAACTAATTCCGTAATGCAGGATGCCGATCCAGGCAAAATGTCTTCTCAACCAATGAATAAAAACATTGGACAAACCGAAAACAATGAAGATTGGAGTGTTGTCTCACATAGGAGACATGGTCGTCGCCGTCGTGCGCTGGTTCTTGGGAGCTGTTCTGAAAATACAGCGGTTGAAGGAATAGAAAAGTTCAAAATATTCCATGTATCTAATCTGAAACCTGATACAACAGCTGAAAACCTGCAGGATTTTATGAGAAAGAACTTCTCATCAGTGAAAAGCTATCTTCCAAATACCCTGAAAGTTACTCTTCTTTCAAAGAGTGTGATAAAGCTATCTTCCAAATACCCTGAAAGTTACTCTTCTTTCAAAGTGTGTATACCGAGCTCCGAATATGATAAAGCCTTAGACGGGTCAAACTGGCCGAATAGAGCGAGCATTCATCGTTTTTTTCAACTCCGAAAGAACAACCGTCCAGTGGATTAACCTTCGATGAGAATTCTAAATTAAGACTCTTACAGTTAAACATACAGTGTGTCTCCAATAAATTGGAAAATCTGGAAATGCTTCTTAACGATGTTGGTCCTGATATTATTAGTGTTGCTGAACACTGGTGTACTCCTGATAGTGTGGAAACAATGACATTACCTGTCTACCTGATTGCTGATTTTTACTGTCGACCTACTCGAGGTCATGGAGGATCAATGATCTATGTTAAAAGTGGCGTGAAAGTGAAAAATCTGAGGTTTTCTGTCTTTTCAGATGAGATGAATTGTGAGATAAGTGGTATCATTATTTTGACTAACAAGTGCCGAATTGCCATCTTAAGTGTCTACCGACCGGGTTCCGGAAATTTAGAGGTATTTCTTGAGAGATTGTCATATGCTTTGAATCACTGTTCAAATTTGGCTGATATGATCTTTTTGTGTGGTGATATGAATATTGACAATATGGCTTTAGCTGGATATGAACGATGATTATAGCGCTCTTCAAAAATTGGAAAATTCGTTTGTAGTGGGTGGATTTAAAATAAATTGCTGCACTGGATTGCGTTAATAAGTGTTTCTCCGGCAGGACTCAAAACTAAGTGTATGAAAATTTTCGCAGAGCACAGTGATATCAAATAAATAAAATAAACAAAGTGATTGTAATGGTTATGTTTTGAGATTGTTGGAAGAGATTATTTATCTAGAGTATATAGACATCTGCAAGCTAAAGCGTCTCATACACGTAAATACTTTCTGATAGAATATGGGAGCAACCGATTTCAGCAATGCGCAAAAGAAATATATGGAATCATTATTTGAGAAATAAAGTGAATTAATCAGAGATGAAATGAAAAAAGAAATTGGTGTGTTGAGGGACGAAATAAATTCGTACAAGATCAGGGTGGATAGATTAGAGGAAGAAAATAAAAATATGAAGGACAAAATTCAGCAGGTGGATAAAAGATCAAGAAGAAACAATCTTATTATCTACGGAATAAAGAGCGAAGAAAATAACGTCGAGGAAGAAGCGAAAAAATTGTTGAAAGATAAGCTTGAGATAAATTGCCCAGAAGACATTATAAAAGATATTTATAAGTTAGGAAAAGGGGAATTGAGTCCAATTTTGCTACAAGCGTACAATCAAAAGTCAATTCATCGGATCTTGAATTCAACTTATAAATTAAAGAACTCTGGAATTGCCTTGGCTCCTGACTATACACCAGAGGAGAGAGAGGCACAACGGGTGTTTGTTAAACGTATGAGAGAGGAAAAAGAACGAGGAAATCAATCGTATATCAGAGGAAACGCATTGATAGTCAACAACAAGAAGCATACATTGGAGGAAATAATTGCAGGGGAAAAAGAGCAGGGTGAGAACAGAGAGCAATACAGTGCCTCCAGCTCCAGGGCAACCAGATCGGCTAGCCAAAGATCTCATCAATAGCCCAGGTAACATTTTGTTGAATATTAAATTATTGATTTCAGTGTTTTAAAATTGGTTGGGGGTTTGTTGTTTTCAGAGGTTGTTTCTTTTTTGTTTTTTTCTTAAGATGGATCAATTCGTAAGGGATTATGACAATCAAGATCATGATACAGGGATAATGGAGAGGGTTTCTGAACTGGAGAGGCAAATTGGTTCAAAAGATATTAAAATATTTCATATGAATATAAGGAGTGTGTCCAGGAATATTGATGAATTGTATATTTTAATGGAAGAGATTAAATTAAATTATGAAATAATAATATTGAGTGAAACTTTTGTTGTTGAAGATTTAAGTCTTGCCAGTTTTTCGGGATATAAAGTTGTCTATAGTAATGGTAGGTTTAATAACCATGATGGAGTTATTATGTATGTAAAAAATTCTATTCCTTGTGTACATAGTATAGTTAGTTTGGGAGAAGTGACAGCAATAGAGATGGATCTAGAAATTAGAAATAAAAAAATCAAAATAACAGCTATTTATCGATCGCCAAGTTCATCTATAGAACTTTTTAGTCAGAATCTTTTGGAGTACTTGGATAAAGTTAATAACAATTTATCAGACATGCATATAATCACTGGAGATATAAATATAAACCTTTTAGCTGGCAATGATAAAAACGTAGAACACTATAAAAATGTTATGAGCACGTATGGCTATTCCTCGTTTATAAATAAGATCACTAGGCCGGAAAGTGGAAGCTGTGACCATTTCTTTGTATGGAAAAAAAGCGGAAAAGAAAATATCATTACAGAGGGTTACATAATAAAATTCCTTATTACTGATCACTTTCCTACGTTTGCTACTGTGAAAGTCGATGATGAGGTTGAGAAACCAGAGAGTAACAGCTTTTCCCAAACTAGGAGTTTCATAAATTACGACAAATTGAAATTAGCGCTATCTAGTGAAGATTGGCGTATGGTTTATGAAATGAAAAGAATTATTAAAAAGACATATAAAGCAAAATACAACAAATGTACATTTGAATAATAAGCAACGACCGAAACAAAAATGGATTACAAGGGGACTCTTGTCATCGATAAACAAAAAAAATCTTATTTATGAGGCACTTCGATCCAACCCCACTGATGAGGTTCTGAGGCAGGAATATAGAAATTACCGAAATAGACTACAAAAACTCATACATGTTGCGAAAAAAACATACTTACAAAAATGCATTGAACATAGTAAAAACGAGCCGTCTGCAATATGGAAACATATTAATGAATTTCAGCAAAAAAAGAAATCTGATAATAAAATTGTAAAAATTAGAGGAAAAAACAACGAAATCATCAGTGATGACACATATATAGCTGATACTTGAAATACCTTCTTTGCAAACATAGGTAAAGTATATGCGGAAAAAATTCCTGATCCAGAATATCATCCGCATGAGAAATTTGAATTGCAAAACAGCTTTTACTTAGGTCCGACAAATCCTGAAGAATCCTGAAGAAATAAAGAAAATGATCAATAAATTGAAATCGAAGAAATCACCTGGTATTGACAATTTAAGGGCGGAAACGCTAAAGAAAATCCAAAATAAAATAGCAGAACCTCTATCGGATGTCTTCAATAGCTGTTTTACTCAAGGAACATTCCCAGATAAATTAAAAACTGGTTTGATAATACCCATCTATAAAAATGGAGAAAGAGTGGAACCGTCGAACTATCGACCCATTTCGTTGCTGTCAAATTTGGCCAAAATATTAGAAGGACTGATAAAGACTAGGATGGTGAGATTTATAAAGAGACATAACATTTTATCGGAAAGCCAATATGGATTTCGGGAGAAAATGAGCACAGAAGATGCTATAAAAGAGCTAACAAATCATATTTATGATAGGATGGATAAAAATATTCCTGTTTTGGGCATATTTATTGATTTGTCAAAAGCGTTTGATACTGTCAGCCACGAAAAGCTACTAAATAAGCTGGAGAAATATGGTTTTCGTGGTAGGATGCTTGAATTCCTAAGGAGTTATTTGACAGATCGTAAACAGGCCGTGAAGATCAATAAAGTGGTCAGTAATATGAAAGAGGTCACATACGGAGTGCCCCAAGGTACGGTTCTGGGCCCTCTTATCTTCATATTGTATGTGAATGGTCTCCTGAAATTGAAGCTGAAGGGCAAAATTCTGTCATTTGCCGATGATACAGCTATACTGTATGAAGACAGCTCGTGGAGTGACCTGAAAAAGAAAGCTGAAGATGATTTTGTTCTTGTGAGGAATTGGATGGCTTCAAATAAGTTGACTCTAAATATTGGAAAAACTTCATACTTACCTTTTACTTCGTATCAATGTGGACTCCCAAATCTTGGAAATTTGAATGTAGACCCTGAAACACAAATAAATGAAGCAGAAAACGGAGTTGAAAATTATCTGGGAGTTAAAGTCGACTGCCACCTCAGATGGAACCTACAAATTGACAACATAGTCAAGAAGATCAGAGGACTAATCTATAAGTTTAAATACTTAAGAAACTATATAAGAAATAAGCACTTGATAATAAGATTATATATTTTGCATTGGTACAGTCCATCTTAACATATGACATTATAGGATGGGGCGCGGCATGTTCGTCCCACTTGAACAAAATCAACATACTACAGAAGCTGATACTAAAAATTATGAATTTTAAAAACATTGCATTCCCCAACGATCTGCTCTACAAGATATCCCAAGTATTGGACGTTAGGCAACTGTATCATCTCAGAGTTATACTTCAAGTTTACAATGGGAAAATCAAATTGGAACATCTTGATCATGCATATCCAACCAGAACAAAAAATACCTATTTCAACACAACCAGAGCTAAAAAGACAATTGGGCAGAGGTCAAGTTGTTACCTTGCTCCAAGAATATATTCCTGCGTTCCAACAAACATCCAGGGAACTACAAACCAAAAGAGATTTAAGAGACTTGTTACTCAATGGCTTCTCTCAAAAGGAAGAGGTTTTATTGATGGGGCCATAAATATGTGACCAACTCGTTGAACTCCTGTAAAGTCCCAGACTTTATTGTCATATAGTTAAAATCTATTATCATGTTACTACATCCTTCGGCTTGTTACCTGATTTTTGTGTTTTTTTCACTCATTTTATGGAAAGAAAATTCTTGTTTATTTGTTTGTATGGTAGCAACACTAGCTAAAGCCCAGTTTCTACTTTCATCTGAAGTAATCTTAAACGGTTTATTGATTTGTTCGAATGTTTCAATCTGAAAATTTCCTCAAAGAAGCCTACTAGAGTGTTCACAGATAGTACAGGTAGAACAACTGTTTCTAAAATTGATTATATACTAACAGACGTTGATCCCTCAGAATATTGTGTTAAGGTTTTTGAAACATATTTAAGCGACCATAAGGCTATCATGATGGACGTAAATGTAAGATTGGTGACAGTTGAGCATTCATTACCTAGATTAGTTAGGAACTTGAGTTAGTTCAATATAGAAAAATTTCTTTTTCATCTATCAAAGTCAGATTTTCAGGATATATACGAGAGCGATGATACCGATTCATGTTTTGATTCATTTATTGCCACAATTCAGAGCACATTCGAATTGTGCTGCCCTCTTGTTAAGTTGAGCACCAACAACCATCAAACCAAAGGTTGGATTACTCATGAGATAATTGTAGCTAAACTTGAACTCATGAATTTGCATTGGCTTCATTCAAATTTGAAGACCCAAAAAACTTTCACTCTGTACAAAAACGCGAAATTTAATTATAACTTACTCTTGAAGGACTCTAAATTCCAATTTCATAATATTCTAATATCTAGATCTAGAAATAAAAGTAAAACAGTATGGAACATGGTTGATTCATTGACCGGGAGGGACAGAAAGAGAAATGAACCAATTGAACTTGATGTCGATGGAGTGTCCTATAGTAATCCAAAAAAAGTTGTAGAAATCTTTGCTAATTATTTTTGGTCTGAAAACACTTAATCATTTTTATAATGATATTCTGACCGGGAGGGACAGAAAGAGAAATGAACCAATTGAACTTTGTCACGGTTTTGAATTCCCGTGCCAGGATTTTTCTTTTTATTTAGCCTGATTGAAACTAAAAATGCCTCCGCCAATGGTTCCTGTGATATTCGAAGACCGCAAGTACGATCGCGATGTTTTTTTGGTAATACTGAAGATTATCGATAGATCGACAGATGTGAGATTTGATACGCACGTATTTCATTTATTGTTTGGCTTTTCCAGCGAAGATATTGAACGTTGTATACGGAGATAAAGTTGGAAAAGTTTTGTTTCAAATATTGAATTGTGCTCGTACCTTTCGTTTTACCTTACCTGGAGTACAAGACAATACGACTTTGTCGGATTTTTACAATCAAACAATCACAATTAGCCTGCCCAACATCCTGTAAGTACTTTCGAACGTTTGCCTTTTTTGTTTCTTTTTCTGAGGTTTCTTGTTTATTTATTGCAGAAGGCTTTACCCATTACTATAACTTATAGTATTTGATGGTCAGTACTTCTCTCGGCTTGCGATTTTCACTGTATTTGTGTGCTGATTGCAAATTACCACCGTTTTCGTTGATTACGTCACTGCCAGAGCACCTGTGGGCCATCAACCACTGAAAACCGTGGGGGCGAAGACAGTCATCCACCACTTCTAAAATAATTCAGAAGAGTTTCCTGACGTCTGGGAATATCATTTTGTTGGAGAAGAGAGAGCGGTGATAACTCAGCTAACTCGAGGTCAGATAAATTCTCTTATAAATATAATAGTTTTCGTTGGATAAAATTCCATCCTGTATCAACCTTATTTAATTGACGATCAAGTATTTTGATCGCTCTTTTATTGTGTTTCAATTAATGAACATTTGTAAGAACAATTTTATTGGAAACTGAGTATAACGTTATACGAGGGTACCGCAGAACAAAGATTTCCTTGTCATAGTTTATTGGAACAATACAGATCTCTTTTGTAATTGTTTTACACATCAAATTTGGAATAGAGAGCATTAGACATATTTTGCGTTTCAGTTGTTGAAGTTTACATTTTTTTTGATGCTTCGTGGTTGGTATCAAATGGATCACTAAAGGAAAAGGACTACTTAAAATAACCACGTGGCGCCCTTAAATGAAATAACAATAAATATTCATATATTGTGCAATTCCACCCCTGACTCTCCGACTGAAGGGCATTCCTTTTTTTTGTTTTTGTCACTTAAACTTTCAACTTAAGAAGCGTATTTAGAACACCTTATTTATTGATTTGTTTTAATGATTGTGAAGGGCTATTCGGGAAGTTTGTGACAAATTTTTGGCGCCCAACGTGGGGCAATCCTGAAAGCTTGCCTGCTGGCCGTATACGTGATAACTTTCAATTTTTCTATAGAATACTCAGATTTTCGTTTATTTTCGGGATATTGTTTTTCGCTTGACACGATTTTGTTCAATAGTTTCATATCGAGTTATTTTTATCATTTTATATTAGCTGAATTTCGGAGTTGATCGTTGATGTTTACATATGCTATGCCTGTCTGAGATTTCAGATCTTTTATGATTAGATCGCTAGTTGATTTCGGTGATCCATGGGCGTGCTATAGGTTTTTGTTTTTCGACAAAAATTATATTTGTAAATAGTTGTTTCGGTTTCTTCGTTTGATATATTTTTTTTGTATACAAAAAAAAAACGTATATATATTTTGTTTTGGTTTAGGTCGTTACTAAATCACGGTTTAGTAAATATTCGAAATATATGCCGGTGTATATACGTGTATACATATATTATCAATTTTTTTTTTTGAGTAAGATTGTTGTTAATCCAGTGGCGTGGGTCGAGAAATGGCTTCCTATCGTTACGATATTTATCGATTAAAGAAGGATGAACTTAGATACGAACTGCTTGCTAGGGGTTTCAAAACTACAGATTCCCAGACTGTTAATGATTTGCGTTCATTATTGAGACCAATTATGATGTTAAAGAATAAGTCTTATTCCAATGCACAGGCTCACTATAGCGCTAAGTTGGCACCCAAATATGTAGGTCCATTTGTTATCGGAAATAAGTTGGGTAAGTGGACTTACGAAGTGTTCGATGAGCTGTCGAATAGGAAAGGAGTATGGCATGTGGATGATATGAAACCATTCTTGTCTGGGGGAGATTTCTCGACCTAGCGCTGGTTACTTGTTCAGATTAAATTGAATAAAACTTTGTCTTCTGTTTCTCATTCCAAACTTGTTCCATTTAAAGCCGGAAAGCTCATCGCTTGTAAGGTGGGGGGTGTTGTCACGGTTTTGAATTCCCGTGCCAGGATTTTTCTTTTTATTTAGCCTGATTGAAACTAAAAATGCCTCCGCCAATGGTTCCTGTGATATTCGAAGACCGCAAGTACGATCGCGATGTTTTTTTGGTAATATTAATGCGCTGAAGATTATCGATAGATCGACAGATGTGAGATTTGATACGCACGTATTTCATTTATTGTTTGGCTTTTCCAGCGAAGATATTGAACGTTGTATACGGAGATAAAGTTGGAAAAGTTTTGTTTCAAATATTGAATTGTGCTCGTACCTTTCGTTTTACCTTACCTGGAGTACAAGACAATACGACTTTGTCGGATTTTTACAATCAAACAATCACAATTAGCCTGCCCAACATCCTGTAAGTACTTTCGAACGTTGGCGTTTTTTTTGTTTAGGTTGACTTTTCATGGAAATTTGAGGAAAGCAATTGGTCAAAAACTACATTCAACTAATGCCAACGTTTCGTAGATATATTTCTACTTCTTCAGGGCAAAGTCGAACTTATGTTTTACACACAAAGGATCTTAATATTACTCTGTTGAGCAAATAAAGAAATATATCTACGAAACGTTGGCATTAGTTGAATGTAGTTTTTGACCAATTGCTTTCCTCAAAATTCCATGAAAAATCAACCTAATATGTATCTACAAGGAAATGATCGATCAGAACTTTTTTTTGTTTCTTTTTTCTGAGGTTTCTTGTTTATTTATTGCAGAAGGCTTTTACCCATTACTATAACTTATAGTATTTGATGGTCAGTACTTCTCTCGGCTTGCGATTTTCACTGTATTTGTGTGCTGATTGCAAATTACCACCGTTTTTCTGCCAGAGCACCTGTGGGCCATCAACCACTGAAAACCGTGGGGGCGAAGACAGTCATCCACCACTTCTAAAATAATTCAGAAGAGTTTCCTGACGTCTGGGAATATCATTTTGTTGGAGAAGAGAGCGGTGATAACTCAGCTAACTCGAGGTCAGATAAATTCTCTTATAAATATAATAGTTTTCGTTGGATAAAATTCCATCCTGTATCAACCTTATTTAATTGACGATCAAGTATTTTGATCGCTCTTTTTTATTGTGTTTCAATTAATGAACATTTGTAAGAACAATTTTATTGGAAACTGAGTATAACGTTATACGAGGGTACCGCAGAACAAAGATTTCCTTGTCATAGTTTATTGGAACAATACAGATCTCTTTTGTAATTGTTTTACACATCAAATTTGGAATAGAGAGCATTAGACATATTTTGCGTTTCAGTTGTTGAAGTTTACATTTTTTTTGATGCTTCGTGGTTGGTATCAAATGGATCACTAAAGGAAAAGGACTACTTAAAATAACCACGTGGCGCCCTTAAATGAAATAACAATAAATATTCATATATTGTGCAATTCCACCCCTGACTCTCCGACTGAAGGGCATTCCTTTTTTTTGTTTTTGTCACTTAAACTTTCAACTTAAGAAGCGTATTTAGAACACCTTATTTATTGATTTGTTTTAATGATTGTGAAGGGCTATTCGGGAAGTTTGTGACAACTTGATGTCGATGGAGTGTCCTATAGTAATCCAAAAAAAGTTGTAGAAATCTTTGCTAATTATTTTTCAACGGTATCTGAGAAAACACTTAATCATTTTTATGATGATATTCTGTCCACAACATGTACCACCTCCTCTTTGGCGAAGAACATTTTTCTTCCATTCAGTTTCTGAGCTGGAAGTTACTGACGCAATAAGGTCACTGAAAAATAACAAGATTTCGGGTCCGGACTCCGTGTCTGCCAGAATTCTGAAAGTAATAGGTCCATCGATATGTGTACATTTTGCACACTGCATCAATTTGTCAGTGAAACAGGGTGTTTTCCCTTCGTCTTTGAAGAGGGCTACGGTTATTCCAGTTTTCAAGAAAAATAGCATTCATGATATTACCAACTATAGGCCAATATCCCTTTTGAGCTCGTTCTCAAAAGTCTCTGAAAAAATAGTCCTGGGCAGAATGAATAAATTTATAGAAAAATATGATGTTTTAAATCCTGCACAGCAAGGCTTCAGATCTAGCCGCTCAACACAAACAGCAGCAGTTCAGTTCACGGAATATATATACGAGTGTCTTGATGATGGCTTCTACGTTGCTGGATTGTTTTTTGACCTTTCAAGAGCTTTCGACAGTCTCTCTTTCAACTTCATTATGGAAAAATGTTATAACCTTGGTTTCAGGGGGATATTCCTGGAATGGTTGAAAAGTTATCTCGAGAAACGGCCATCGAATATCAAAGTCGGAGATACTCTGTCTTCCGAGTACACTCTGAAATTGGGAATTCCGCAGGGATCTGTTCTTGGACCCCTGCTTTTCCTCATATTCGTTAACGACCTTCCCGAAAATTTATGACATGAGTTATTGCAGTTTTGTTTACGCAACGGTTTTTCATCCTGTTCAAAGATGTGCTCTATAGTTCTGTTTGCTGATGATACGTCATTTGCTGACAGGGGTTCTTCTTTTGAAGAGCTCGAATTATTGTGCCATTTTTTATTCGATTTTTTTGTGGAATGGTGCCGTAGAAATAATCTCGTGATTAACATCGACAAGACCGAAATTATTCATTTTTCTATCGGTACATGTAGTAGGAATCTGGTTCTTCGCCACCAAGGTACAGTAACCACATCCAAAGATAGTGTTAAGCTTCTTGGAATTTATTTAGATAAAAATCTAAGATGGTTCAGTCACATTGACTCTGTTTGTAGTAAGTTGAGTCGTTCGTTTTTTGCAATAAATAGAGTAAGACATTTACTGCCTGTGTCATCGCTGATCAATATCTATTATAGCTTGGTTTATAGCCATTTGTCTTACAACGTCCTTCTTTGGGGAAATTCTTCAGAAGTCGATAGAGTTTTTATCATCCAAAAACGAATTTTGCTCATGATTTTTAGTATGAGTCCAAGGTCTTCCTGTAGACCAGTTTTCATACAAAATGGTATTATCACCTTATTTAGTATTTTCATTCTAAGAACCTTAGTATATATTAAGGAGAGAGAGAATAGCCTCCCAAAACTATCTAGTTTTCATAATTACCATACAAGAAGTGAAGATGTCCTGTCTATACCTAAGCATAGAACCAGAAAGTTTGAAATGTCGCCCATGTACCAGGGCATAAAATTATTTAATCATTTACCTTCCCGTACTCGATCTCTCAATATCAGAGAATTTAAGGGCAGTGTGAAAACTTTGTTATCTAGAAAATGTTATTATTCTGTTAATGAATTTTTGAGTGATGCTTTTGATGATGCTATGTAATAACTAATTTTTTTCCTGACCTGTCTCATACATTTTCTTTGTCTTGTGGGACCAATAAAGGATTTATTTATTTATAAGGTTTTTGCTCGAGTAGGAATTGACTATGGTGGTGCATATACATTAAGGAATCGAGAATTCGAAAATCAATCGAATCAAAGGCTTATATTGCTCTGTTTATTTGTATGACAACTAAGGCTGTTCATTTAGAGTTGGTTACAGTTTTGAGTACAGATGCATTTATGCATACCTTCAGGAGATTCATTGCTCGAAGGGGTGTGCCGCAAACGGATTTGGAGTGATAACGGAACAAATTTTAGGGGTGCTAGTAATGTAAATGAAGGAGCTATATGGAAATCTCAAGGAAATCACGAATGAAAGATTCTATGATTTTTTATCTTTGAATGAAATTGAGTGGAAATTAATCCTTCAAATAGTCCTCATTGGGGAGGATTGTGGGAGTCGAATATCAAGTCGGCGAAGTACCATTTACGGCGTATAGTTGGAAATTCGCGATTAAGTTTCGAAGAATTTACTACGTGCCTTGCTCAAGTAGAATCAGTATTGAATTCACGACCTCTTTGTGCCCAATCAAACAATTCAAGAAATCTAGAATGTCTTACCCCAGGACATTTTTTGATCGGTTCACCGCTTAATGTTTTACCGGATCGCAATATTCTGAATGTACCCGAAAATAGGTTGACCTATTGGCAGTTATCTCAGAGGATATTCCAGAGTTTTTGGAAGAGATGGTCAACAGAGTATTTACAGTCTTTACATACTCGGTCAAAATGGCATATACCAGTTAGTAATGTCGATCGAGATACATTGGTTTTAATTAAAGAAGATAATTTACCTCCTTTGAAATGGTTGCTTGGTAGAGTAGTTGAAGTACTTCCTGGTGCTGATGGCTATGTTAGATTAGTTTAAGTAAAAACTCTGAATGGAATTGTTGCACGTCCCATAACGAAGTTGTGTCCTCTGCCAAAATGTTAATGTCATGAATTTTGACTAATGGTTATCACGAATATGATTTTGGTTCATTAGTTTATATTATATTTTTTGAAGCCGTTGCTTCAAAAAGGGGGGAAGATATTTAGGAAATAATTAGTAGTTTCATTTTTTGTAGTTATAATTTAGGTAGTTCATTTGTAATCAAAATCATGTTAAAAAGGTGTGCGCACGCAGTTGCCACGGAGCTCGGATCTTAATTGTTTAAAACTAGGAATCTTGTTTCTAGGAGACGGCTGTTCTCGGAGAGAGGGTCGGGGTTAATTTGAAATTAGTGAAAATTAAGATATACTTATTAAAGGGCGCCACGTGATTTGAACTCTTCTATATCCGAGATGATATTTGAAACATTAAGTGAAAGAAAGAAAATCACGAAATCTTTATGAATTCCTATATTCAACAATTTTCCCAAATAAAATCTCGATTTCCTCTATGAAATGATTTTTCATAAGTGAAAGGTACCTTTTATGACGTTGTAATCAGTTTACACCTCTTGGTACATATAAATCCCAATGAATTTAATGAGTTGTCAATCAATGATATGAATTAATAATGAACTTAAAAGAAATATAATGATGTTATTAATATTCGGTCTAACGAATCGATATGTCCGGTGGTAGTTCGGCAATGGCTGGATAATTTCATCAAACAACGTTATAAATTTGGAAAGATCTGACCTTATAATTTTGATCTCGGAATCCTGGATAATCGGAACTAGTAGCAATTTGGTCGGTTCTTGTAGGGTCGTCTGAACAAATCTGGCAGCTGGATACTCCAGAATTAGTTCTTGATCTTCATAAACTAACAAAGCACGAATAAAAAATCGGTCGACGAAGAATTCAAGTTGTTTTAAACGTATCAAAAAAGACGACGAAGAAGAAAACGATGAAGAAGAAGAACGCCTTCTGCAAATAAACAACACAGAGTGAGACTTTCTGTTAATTCTTTAATGAAAATGTTTTGTTTCAAATGTAACTATCAAACTTACATGATGGAGTGCAGGCCTCTAATGAAGTTTCCCAAAGTGCCAATTATCCGAAAAATCAGTCGTGGGAAATCACAGGAAGGTACAGCAAAACGATTATGTGATTTCAGAACCAAAATTCAGGTAACTTCAAATACCTCTGGATCGTAATCCGTTTTAAAACGATTTTTATACTAAATAATAACAAAGTGTTCTCAGAAAAATTTCAGGCAGAATGAAAAAAGAATATTTGAAAAATCTCACACATGTGTTCCTTATCGCGGGCGTTAAAAGAGAATCGAAGCAATGCATTACACACGAGAATCGCGAATGACACAGTGGCGGTCTTCGAACGCAAAAATGGTTATTAAAATTTATAACCGTGACACAGTCCCTGAACAATCGAGAAAATGAAGAGAAAAATGGCGAATTAAGAGAGCGTCACAAGAGAACCAAAGGTTATAATACATTGATCAATAAAGAGATAAAAACACCAGAGACTTTCAATCACACGAACCATACAACTCAAGGAAGGAGAACTTAAAATAGAACCATTTCACAATAGGGTTCTTTCGTGTTTTTTCGCGTATCTTCGTGTTTCTTTCAGTACTTTGATTTTTTTTTTTCAACGAGTTTCTTTGCGTTCCTTCGGGTTTTTTCGGGTTCCTTTGGGATTTTTGCGATCTCTCTTATTTCTTCGCTTTCTTTCGTGTTCCTTCGCGCTCTTTCGTGTTTCTTCGGCTCCTTTCGTGTTTTCTCGCGTTCTTTAGTGTTTTTTCTCGTTCTTTCGCGTTCCTTCGTGTTTTTTCACGTTTCTTCGTGTTTATTCGCGTGTCTTCGTGATTCTTCCAGTTCTTTAATGTTTTTTCGCTCTCAACGGTTTTTTTTTGCGTTCCTTCGGGTGTTTTGGATTCCTTTGAGCTTTTTGCGTTTCTTCAGGTCTTTCCATGTTTTCTCGCGTTCTTTCGTTTTCTTTCGTGTTTCTTCGCTTTCTTCCATGTTTCTTCGCGTTGTTTCGAGTTTCTTTGCTTTCAACGGGTTTCTTTGCTGTGTTTCGTGATTCTGTGTGCTTCAATGATCTATCGTCTATATTGATATATGGTCTATAATGATCTATGGTCTATATT
The DNA here is from genome assembly GCA_030674115.1 of Micraspis discolor. Lineage (NCBI taxonomy): Eukaryota > Metazoa > Arthropoda > Insecta > Coleoptera > Coccinellidae > Micraspis > Micraspis discolor. Next base: position 108,924 of record JARTUT010000938.1, read on the forward strand.
GATCTATGAGCTTATTGAACTACTGACCTATACTACGGGGGAGTTTTTTGAAAACTTATCTTCGTGCAATAATATTTCTATGTACACAGGAAAAGAGCAGATTTCAGATTTTGAGGACGAAGTGATAGACTTGTTTGGAAAGAAGAAAAGAAACTCACAGTTTGCTTATTCTGATAAGTACTGAATTCTTTTGTCATAGATCTTATTTTTGTTTATATCTAAGGACGTTCAATATGATTTGAAGTTTCTATTTTGCCTTCCCCTGAAAACTTCAATAGGTATCTGCGCTTATGGGTGCAGGAACAACTTACTTCCCCTGAAGGTTCAAAAATGTAGTGTGTTGTTGAATTTAAAGACCTTGGCATTTTATTCAATCATGGACTTAGTTTTGTTCCTCACATTCAATCACCTCAGGAAGCATCAAAATACTTGGTTTCATCCAAAGGAACTCAAAGTGGTTACGGAACACCAGAACCCTATTTATACTCTTCATTGCACTTGTGAGGTCAAGGCTCGGGTACGGATGCCTAATTTGGAGCCCTGGGTATAGTGTACATGTAAATACATTAGAGAAGGTACAGAAGCAACTTATGAAGTATCTATGTTTCAAGATTGACGGTGTTCACCCGAAGCGTGTTACACCTCACGAAAATTTCTTGAGCAGATTTAAAGAACAGACTGAGCAGAGCAGATTGGTTGGATACTGCAGACAGATTCAATAAATATTTTTCAACCTCAGCAGTGAACATGGTGCTCCTTCATCGAAGAAGATGTTCCTCATTTTGAACAAGCGGATAGGTCCATGGGGTTCAAAAAAATAACAGAGGAAGAACTAAAAGCCTCAGTAAAAAGACTTTTTTTTTGGCCCTGAGGTTGGGGGAAGCTAATGCCTTCTCTGCAGCAGGCCGTAGATGATTCATTGTGCTGCGGATTCGTGTGGGACTTTCACCCACTAAACCACCCTCCTCTTTCCCTGGGTATCATCGCCACCTGGGAAAGGCTGATATGCCCATGCATCAGGTGCGTAACCCAGTATGGTCTTCTAGATGTTTTCTCTCCTGTTTTCTTCGTTTCTATCCTCCACTTCCTTCCTCTCCATTACGCCAGTTATGAAGTCGTACATAATGTTCCACCTATTCCTGTCCTTTACCATGTATAGTATTAGGTCCTCCACCGCCGGAAGATCTCCCACTACCTCCTCCACCTACAGTCTTTCCTGGTTCCATCTCTGGCATTCTCTATATGCGTGTTCAGGATTATCATCCTGACCGCAAACTTGGCAAAGACTGCTTTGGGTCTTTCCAATTGTTTTCGTGTAAGTTCCAAACGAACCATGGCCCGTCACGAACTGGGTGAAGTAATAGCTCGTTCTTCGATGCGTACATTCAAGCCACGGCAGAATATTTGGTATGAGGCGTTTACGCCATGCTGCTTTCTCATGCATCTCGTTCCATCGTCTCTGCCATCTCTCATATGCCATCCTTCTTGCCATTCTACGATTACCTGCTAGTCTGCTGCCAATGCTGAAAAGCATACATGTCTCCGAGACCATCAGGTCAATGGGCGGAAAGCAGGCTATGACCTGCGCGGCCTCAGCCGACACAGTCCTGTACCCGGATATTACCCTCAGTAGTCCCGTCCTCTGCAGAGATATGAGTTGGTTTTTTTGTTTGTTCTGTTTTAGTACATCTCGCCACACTGGGGCAGCATACAGTATGACACTGTGCATTATTGTGCATAGCACCCTTCTCTTAATATAGGAAGGCCCTGCGACATTTGGTAACAGCCTTCTCATCACCTCCACCTCCCTGTTCGCCCTACTCACCACATCGTTGATGTGGTTCGAGAACGCCATCCTAGTATCGAACATCACACCAAGATATCGCAGAGTTCTATTAGGTTGTTTTATCTCTCCCATAATATCGAAATTGATTTAACCTCTTCTCCTCGATCCTCTGGCCTCCATCACCTCAGTTTTCTCTGGCGCCATGCTCAGTCCTACAGGCTTCATCCATTCTGCCACTCTATACACTGTTCTTTTCTTTTTTGCCTCGGAGCTTATCTGGGTCATTCCCTCGAATATAAGCATCAGGTCATCGGCGTATGCTATTAAATATACTCTCTCCTCGAAAGGGAGTCTGAGGACACCGTCATATCCGAAGTTTCACAGTTTCGGTCCCTTGACTGAGCCCTGCGGCACTCCCATGCTGCACTTCCACCTCACAGATCCCATCTCTATCCATCTGTCTTGGAAATAGTCCTCAGTCAACTCGATCAGATAATCGCTAAAATTGAGCCGTGACATCTCTTCAATAATATGGCTGCACTTGAGGGTATTGAAGGCATTTCTTATATCCAGGGTCACCAACACGACATATTTGGCTGTTGACCTATTTATCTTCTCTTTCACCTCTAACATGGCTGTAGTTGTTGATCGCCCTCTCACAAAACCATGCTGGTCCGGGGAGAGGGTATCATTCTGTACCGCCTCTGCCTCTATTCTGTTCACTATCAGTCTCTCGAACAGTTTACCCATTGCGCTCACAAGACATATAGGCCTGAAAGAAGACGAAACTGATAAATCCTTATCTCTCTTGGGAATAAGAATCACCCTAGTGCGTTTCCAACTCTTAGGAAAACTCTCTTAATAAGGAACTCATTGAACATATTCATCATCTTTTCTGGTACAGCCTTGCAAGCAAGCTGTATCGCCTCTCCTGTAATTCCATCGAGTCCCGGTGCCTTACCCCTCTTCAGCGCTCTGGCTGCTGCTATGAGTTCTTCAGCTGAGAAAAATTCTAGGATTCTAGGAAATTAGGATTTTTTTTCTGCGCTTGATAGTTAACTTATATGGCAACCTCTGTATCCTAAGATGGTTGGTGACAATCTTATACGCCTCCCCCCATATGTCCTCATCCAGTTTATCAAGTAGGGCTTTCCACTGATTTCTCTAGGCGGCCACTATAACTTTCTTTAGTTCCCTTTTAATCTTCTTCATTTCCCTCAACAGTATTGTCCCATGTTCCCCCTCCCTTGCAGAGACTCTTGTATACCTCCTTCTCACTCTGATATAGGTCTTTCTCAGTCTTTTCACCTCTTCGCTCCACCAATAAGGACGCTTGTTCCGTCCATCCCCTGGCCCCGCACGGATGATGTTTTGTAGGCTTCCACTATATTCTGCTATGTCTCCTCAGCAAATCTTTCCTCTAGAAGTGTGAGCTTTCCAGCAAATAACATCTCATCCAGAAAGGTCCCACCCCTTTCCCCCATTTCTGTGGTACGCTTTCCCCTATGTCCAGATATATGTGCCCGTGATAGGTAAAAGGGTTCTCGTGCTGGATCTGCCAGATGGTAAATTTCCTGGCACTTCTACTTGATGTTAAACTCACATCTATATGTGTTTTTGATCTTCCCCTTTCAAACGTCGGGGTGCCATCGTTCCGGGCTATCCAGGAGAGTAGTGCCAGCCACTCCTCAACATATTCCCTCGTTGGTCTGCTTGTGGTGCTCCCACATGGGAGACTTTGCATTGATTTCTCATACCACCAAAACTACTCCTTTTTTTCTACAAGCATCCTGCAGTATTCGATCTATTCCTTCTTTAAAGGTCTGGAACGGGACATTTGGCGAGATATACAGCGCGTACACCTCCACTCCAGGAAATGAAAGGTGAACATAGCCGTCTCTCATCTCTATATACTCTACTGTCATATTTTTTTGGACAAGTGCTACTGCGACATCTCCGCTTTTGTCCATATACCAGCCTTGTCTAGCACAAATTTTTTTATTGGGTTCAGACACCACCAGAAGATCAATATTTCTTTCCTTTACGGCGGTCCATGCAATATCATGAGCCGCCCTCGCTCTGCCTAAGTTTGTTTGAAGAATTTTAAACATTTTTGGATGTATAGGGTCCTCTAAAATAATAAATTACTATGTACACATTAAAATCTTGTTGGATGTATATCGTCCCTTAAAATAATATATGCTCATATATATCACCTCAATGCACTCGGATATTCTATCGTGTGCGCCGGCACTTCCTTTTCCTTTTTCTTTTTACACTGGTTGCTTAATGTCCTGTGACCTACTATGTTACAGTTTGCATAGAATGGTTTTTCTTGGCAATCCCGTACCATATGTCCCTCTTGGAGGCAGTTTCTACATTTTCCTGTCCGGTCCTTTCCAACGCAGTCTTTAGCCATGTGACCTCTCTCCCAGCATTTGTTGCATTTCAACATCTCTTCCCTTTCCCTTACTATGGCTACGGGAAATCCAATTTTGATATTTCTCAGTCTCACCAGTCTCTCTATCGTTTCAGGCAGTGCCAGAATTGTCGCTGCCTTTCTGCCTCCGCTCATTTGCCTTAGAGCTCTGATCTCAATCTCATCATCCTTTTCTGGCTTCTTCAATAAGTTTCTAAGAACCTGTCCTATCTCTTCCTCTTTTATGTCTATATCTACCCCGTATAAATTTGCCGCTCTTTTCGGTGCCATTCCAGTTAGTCTTCTCACTTTCCCCATGCCGGTGTTTTGTTGGATCTTATCATAGAGTTCGTTCGTTGCTCCACTACCCTTTTGAACCTCTACCAAAAGATGTCCCTCCCGGGTCTCTCTTATCACTATAAAATCTCTTATGAGACCTTGATCCTCTTTTAGATTCTTCTTCAGGTTGGTTACCATTTGTGCGTACGTCATATATATTGGATTTTCGACCATCAATGCTTCCGTTCCAAAATGTTTATTTCTTGCTTGTTTACCATTTGACCCCAGTTTTTTCATGCAGTATTACTTCTCAATCATATCCATGGAATACACACTCTAAAATTTTCCTCTTGTTATCCTCCGATATACTAATATGCACGGCCATGTGTAACGGGGAGTTTGTATCTTTTTCTTTTTGTTTTCTGAGCATCTTGCCGACCTCCATTATACTCGAAATAATATGTCTCTCGTCTTCCTGCTTTTTAGGTAGTCCAGCGATGTAAATTTTATTTACATCCCTCACCTCCTTTCCATATATGCATGACACCACTTCGCATTTGTGTTGCACTATCTCCTTCTCTTTCATTTTTCCCCGTAAATACTGTTGCAGTTTCCTTGAAGTTCCCAATAATGCTCTCAGAAATCGTACTTGAGGGATCTCCCTTACTGAGACCACTATTGCCACGTCCCCTTCAATATTTGGGCTAGTTATGCTCCCGTAGTCCACCTTGTAATGATATGCCTCTTCGGGCCAATCTTGCTTCATTACTCTCTGAAATTCCTCGTAGTTCATGTCCTCTCTTAAGCTGCCTCGGATTGTGTTAATGGTAGCATTTAAATCTTTCTCTATTGCGTATGTTTGAATTCCAATACTTTCTTTGTTTATTTCTTGTCCTTTCATCATCAAGTGTCTCACTTCCAGTTCTAACTTTTCCTTTATGATGCTCAATTTAGACTTGACCTCCTCGGTACATCCTGTCATCCTTGTTACCTCCCCTATGTCATCGGCCACGGTCTTTAGTGAGTTCATAGCTCCTTCCAGCTCAAAAGCTTCGAAACTGATCTCTGATGAAAACTCCATCCGTCTCCTTTTGTGAGATCTGAGGTCTTCTAGTATAAACTTTGTTAGAAAGTCTTCAGGCTCTTCTCGTGTTTCCCCGGTAGGTGTACTTGTCATCGTCTGTTCTTCATCCCGTACCGTTGCTTCCTTCTTCTCTGTAGGTGGAGTCCTCTGCAATTTCAAGGACCGCATAAAAGGATTTACACTTTCCTCTATTTGCATGGTTATTGTACCTTGTTCCCCAGATTCCGAATTTTCCCTCCTGCTTCCGGTAGTGTTCTCCAGCGCAAGTCCCTGGTTGCTTGAACTATGCGCAGTACAGTCGCTGGATGACGGTCGGGCCTGGCCTCAAAAATAAGCAGAGCAGTGGCTATGACGAAATTTCATCATCCCTCATAAAATTTTGCATTCTGGAGATCAGTACACCATTAACTTATGCCATAAAGTCATCTCTTGAATCAGGAATTTTTCCAGATGCGTTAAAATTAGCAATACTTAAACCGCTGCACAAGAAAGGGAATGTTACAGAGATTAAAAATCATAGGCCAATAAGTTTATTACCTAGTTTCTCAAAAGTTTTTGTGAAATGTGTGAGTAGCAGATTAATGAAGTACTTGGTAACAAAAGGTTTGCTTTACAAGAGCCAGCATGCATTGAAAGGGAAAGGAACTCACACTGCCATTTTTGAGTTTACGGAGAAAATTTTGCAAACTTTGGAGGAAAAAGATCATGTAGTGAGACTTTTTTTAGATCTCACAAAGGAGTAAGATTGTGTAAATCATAGGATTCTGTTGAAAAAACTGAGAAGATATGGTGTTGATGATGTATACCGCGCATGGTTGGAGTCATACCTTTCGGGAAAGTTTCAGCAAACAACTATTACAAAGGAAGAAATCTCCTATAGATCAAATCGAGAACCTGTTGAGATAGGTATTCAACATGGTAGCATAATGGGACCAATCTTGTTCATATTTTATATAAATGATGCTCCTATACCCGTTGCCAGTTTAAATTGTTTTTTTTTTGTGATTATGCAGATGAAAATAGTTATTTATACAACAAGTGAGTTAAATGAATGTTTATTCATGAGCAGAAAATTTAACCCACGAACCCGTAGAGCGAGTGGGTTAAATGTGGGTAAATTTTTTCGAGTGAATAAACATTTTTAACTCACGTGTCGTATACAAAATTTTATCCCATTTTGATGAAATTTCAAATAGTGAATACTTTTTAGAGGAAATATTAGGTATAATTTAAATTCATATCGTGATTTCCTTTCGATCGATGGTTGTTGCTAGGGCACTATGTAATTAATTGTTTGCAAGTGTTGATGAAAATTATGGGACCGTCAAAGAATTTGTATTTCGAAAAAATGTTGAGCGGTGACGACGAGGTTGCAGTTCCTGAGTGCATTATATAAAAAGCAAATGAGGCAGTAGAAGCAGTAATTCCAATAAAATAAAAAATATTGTACGAAAAGCAATATACGGCATTTTGTGCCTGGCAAAATAATAAAAGAGCCAGAGGTGTCAACGAAAAAATAATTTTGGCGTATATTTCCGAACAATGCAAGAAAGTTAAGTCGTCGTCTTTATGCCCCTACTATAATAATAATAATAATAATAATAATAATAATAATAATATATATTTAAGCCATCAAAATATAGATAAATACATGGCAAGTCAGAATAAAATCAGTTTCATAACATAATTTAAAACATACATGAAAGTGTACAACAGATAGAAAAATTCAAACGTTTTCAAAACTTGAAACAAAGAAATTCGTCAACAGTGTAAAATGTATTTTCAAGAAGATTTGATAGCAATTTGATAGCATCGGGAAGCTTGTTATATAGTTTAATACACAAGTGATTTATGCCCATTTGGGTCTTCTTTAATCTATGATGTTCTATTGTGAAATGATTTCTTCTTCTAGTCAGGTAAGTATGGTGGTCTCCGTTAGTCAGAAAGTGTGACTTATTATCGTGAACGTACCTCAAACATGAGAAAATAAACACCGAAGTAACCGTGAGTATTCCCAACCTCCTGAACAGTCCACGACAACTTGTTGTACTCGAGGCTCCACATATAGCTCTAATCGCTTCCTTCTGTTTTAGCAGTATCGACTGGAGACCAGAACTATATCCCCACAGAAGAATTCCGTAAGTTGCTACCGAATGAAAATTACTGAAGTAGGCAAGCTTACATATATCAGCAGTTGTTAAAGCTTTCATTCGGCGAATTGTGAAAATGGCAGTTGATAATTTTTTTTCAGAATGTTTACATATGGCTCCCAGTTTAGTCCCTCATCAAATGTCAAACCCAGTAAGCAAATTGTATCGGAACTCTGTGGTCTCGTTTGAAATCTCAATCGTTGAGTTTTATGAGTATTCAGCTTCAAACCGTTTGCGCTGAGCCACACTTTGGCCTGCTCCATTGATGCACCTGTTAGGGTCTCTAATAGTTCTTCTGAAGGTGCAGCATTCAAAAAACTGGTATCATCAGCGTAAAGAATTGTTCCGTCACAACGAATGTTTTCAGGTAAGTCATTTATATATATTAAAAAAAGTAATGGCCCCAAAATGGATCCTTGTGGTACCCCAAGTTTCATTTGTCTTCTCTTCGACAACCCGTTCTTCCATTCCACTACTTGTTCTCTTCCACTTAGATAGGATCCAAAAACATCCAATGCTGTTCCTCTTACACCGTGATATTCAAGCTTAGCAAGTAATATATCCGATATCACACAATCAAATGCCTTACTAAGATCGCAAACCTGTACTTCACAACATGCTCCAGCGTCGAAAGCTTCAGCGATACCTTCCATCAAACTGGTCAGCGCAGTCGTAGTCGATCTCCCGGCCTGAACCCATGCTGGCAACAGTTGAGGCTACCCTCCAGGAAATCTAGAAGCCTATTTTTCAGGACTCCCTCAAATAATTTAGAGAAAGTAGGCAATATGGAAATCGGCCTATAGTTGTTGCAGGAATTAATGTCATCCGTCTTATGGATAGGTAATACCTTGGCGACCTTCAGTTCCTGTGGGAACTCACCCTCCTGCAAACACTTATTTAAAATACAACTCAAAGGACTAGCAACATGATTTATTATTTCCTTGAGTAAAGTGGTACTCATTCCATATATATCCGTGGTTGGTTTGCTTTTCAGGTTTCTAGTTATATTCACTAGTTCCTCCTCAGTGGTGGGACGCAAGAACATAGAAGTCGGTCGAGAGCTTCCCGCGATCTTCAATTTGCCTAACATATTCATCGACTGATCCAAAGATGGCGAGCATTGAGTTGTCAGCTCCATACCAATTGTAGAGAAAAAATCATTCAAGTCGTCTGCATCCAGCGTACTCTCGTAACTACTGTCTCTTTTGACTCTTCCTGACTCAGAGTTAATGATATTCCAAATTGCCCTTGTTTTATTATTAGCCGTCATAATTGATTTTTCATTCCTTTTTCGGGCATTCTCAGTGTAGCTCTGCCTCAGGTGCTTCTTCAAGATGGAAAGCAGTTCAGCAGTCTCTTTGCTTTTCTTTACCCAATGGATTGTTTGAGCGGCCTGTATTGCCTTTTTAAGACCAGCGATATGTGTATTTTCTTTAATTTTTTTTGTTTGTGTCGGATCAATCTCACGTAACCTCATAGGAAACGCCCTCTCGAAACAGCTCAGAACAGCAACGTGAAACCTCCCGAATGAGTCCTTCGACCTTCCGGACGTGACGAGACTCCAGTCAACATTTGCCAACATTCCTCTGAATTTGTTGATATTTTCTTCATTTATGTTTCGTCGCTCAACTAATTCTTTTTTCCTTTTTGCAGGGAAACCGCTCGGCAGCTTAATGATTTGTGCCCTATTATGATCTGATAAGAAAGCATCAAATGTATATTTCAGGTAAGTATTAGGTATTAGGTTTGTAATCATATTATCTACACAAGTTTTAGATCTGCTGGTTATTCGACTCGCTTCTTCAAAAATTGGACCAAGGCCAAAGGAGAGGAACAACTCCACCAATTCACGTTTGTCACCACTGTCCTTCAGGAAATCTACGTTGAAATCTCCCCAATGCAAATGTACGCGTGGGGACCCTCATAATCTCAGCAAGGCTTTTTCGAAGTTGAGAAACAAAGACAGCGAAACTACCCGAGGGGGGTCTATACACCGACATCACAACCAGTCTCTCTTCAGGTATTCTTAGCGCCACCATCTCGACGTGACCCTCTACAGAAAGTGACTTAACATCAGCTATTTTGTGAAATTTTACACCACGCCTAAGAACTATCGCTGCACCCCCATAAATACCCCTTTCTCTACAGAAGGCATCAGCAACACTGTACTGTCCCAAGTTCATGACCTTCAAATGTTCAACACTAGACCAGTGCTCGGTTATGCAACTAGCGTCAATATTATTCTCCCTCAAAAATTCTGAGTATATGTCAATTTTATTGTTTATTGACTGAAGATTTGTGTTTGAGCAAATAAAATATTTTTTGTCCAACTTTTGTTCATAATTACCTTCAGCTATTTTAGTTATTGAATTTCGATCGAAAAAATCGAAACCGTTTTATTGTGACATTGCTTGGCCAATTTTCACTCTTATACAATTCATCTTTTAAATTCATATCAGCTCCAACCCTAAAAGAACGACTAGTAGCATTTTCTCTCTGCGGCAGTGACTCCACTATGAAGGTCTTATTTGGAAATTTATCTTTGAGATGGTTCATAACGGACACCTCTGTGGTACTTTCATTTGTCTTCCCAACATGTATCCACGCACGACTCTCTGCACCCTTGAAAGTAGAAGAGCTTTCGGTCCCTCGAATAATTGAGGGTTCACCATATCCTCGAGAAGTTCTCGGTTTTGTCATCGTGGAACCTCGAGAGTCAACCCGAAGTATGCTCGAGCCGCCACTGGAACCGACCGACCCGGCGGATTTTGTATTTCCTGTTTCTCGGGAGGAATTAGTTGCATTAGTTTTGTTTACATTAACCGACTTCTCATTTTGCATATTGATGATGGTTTTTTGATGATCAATAATGACCTGTAGGGTACTCACAGCTCTTGTCTCCGATTCCAGCTTTACCTTCGTTACTTCAAGTTCATTCTGTAGTTTCATAAACTTAAGTTTGTGATCAAGATCAAGGTTAGTTGGGTCCACTTCACTCGTACAGTTCTGAAAATTAACTTGAAAACCGGAATTTATGTACTTTCTGTGTGTGTAAACATTTTATTTCACTAGTGAATTAAAAAAAATTTAATTCACTCAGTGAAAAAACGTCACCGATTAAAATTTATTATACCCACAGTTCTTCAGAAAATGCCAAATGAAAAACCTAATGTGATTCAATGTGGCGTCTGAATAATTGAATCTAAATAATTATTACAATAGTTGTCTATGGTGCTTCTGATATGTTTATTGTTTGTTGAAGATTGTATGCAAGCACTGTTTACTATGGTAGAATTTGTGATATTAATAACATAAGAGTACGAGATACATGACCTTACTCAATGTTCATGTTGACTTATATTTTTATCGATTATTTTTTCAAAGTTTCATATTTTGTGTTTGTACTTTTTTATATTTGATTCTTTGATTTTCTATTTTGTCATTATTTCGGGCTGTTTATGTTGGGAGTGTAATAAATATATTGCATCTATCTTTTTTTTTTTTTGAGATAATTTCTATCCTCTCAACAAATAGTTCAGGGGACTGAACTGAGTAAAACATTTTATTGTTTTGACCTCAAACATGTATTTGAAAGAAGTGCACTAGTTCATAAGAGTAAGTATAAAACTGCTTTCCAATTGATAACGTAATATGTTCACTTAAACAGGCACCTATTCTTCTATACGAAACTGGTTATTGATTGATTTGAGTGTTATGTACATTTCTATCAAGTATATTGAAAACTGGAGAGAAGAAATCTGATTTGTTTTTGAGAATATTCAGAACTCAAACTGAAAATTTTTTTATTTCAATTGGTTCAGAAAATTTAATAGAATCAACGGAAAATTTCATTTATGTATAACGTGTCTTTCGTGTGTTGTGGTATGTGTGGGTTGAATGTGATCCAGGGCGCACTCGCCGCCGCTGGACGGTGATGTCATTGGCAAAATTCTGTGTCACTTATGTCTCAGTCAACTTTGGCGGAAAACCGAAAAAAGAGAATTAATTATCAAGGCAGGCTGAATGAACGTGGATAAGTAGTTTCACAAGTTTTATATATGCTACATAAAATCATCTTAACTGTATTTTAATCGGAACACCATCGGATCATTTTTGGCAGGTTTGTCGATGAATGGGGTTAATTGTTGATTACCAACCTAAAATCGATTTATCCTTTTCCGTAACCGTCGTCGAGATTGTTAAGAGCTTTCACAACGTTTTCCTGGGTGATTTTCATAAGAGAATAAAGCCAGGAAAGAAACCCCAGAATTATGAGTTATATATTATATGAGTTTTCTATATACATACATGATGGTAATTGGGGGTTTTTCTTAAACAGGGTTTTTAAGATAGAATATCGTCCTGAATCTGTGTGAGATAACTATCATCACTATCATATTTGGCCCTTGGATATTATTGGGATTGACGTACACACGATATTAGAATTAAATAGTGTGGTGTATGGGATAGTCAAGATATCTGTACTGGGAATATCGAATAACAGAGAACAGCTAGATAGGTTTAATTGAGGACGTCGTGGGAGCCAAGAGTACGGTATATGGGACAGCTAACGTATACCGGGGCACTCGAACAATTAATCAGAAGAATATCTAAAGTTGTTGATTTTGGAACGTCGTGGGAGTCTGGAGTATGGTAAGTATAGAAGGCCAGCATATACCAGGGCACTCGAGCAAGTAAACAGACAAGTATCTGGAGCTATTGGGATGAAGATTTTAGTATATGAGATTGCCAACGTGTACTAGATTCCCTGAGATAAGAACACCTTAAGAATTAGGTAGATTTGAAAAATCAAATTTTTATAACAACAGTTTCGAATAATCAAATTTAATATCAAGTAACATATTATGGTATTCAGAAAGATTAGTATACCTACGTTTAGGTATTGTTCAGACGGAACTGAACGTGATTTTAGTTTTGGTTGATATTTCTGAATATAATGTAAATAACCCTAATTTAGAGTGTCCCAACATTCGACACGTTTCGACTTAATTGATTATAATAAGGTTTCTTCAATTCCCGAACTCTTGTTTTTCATGCAACACCATCTAGCATATTTCAGAAAACAAATTGGCTTACAGGAAACAATATTCTCCATCCTCCATAATAAATTCAACCGCTAAGCCTATGTGCATCGGCTTATGATTGGTATTGCATTTCAGTGAGTGATTTTCTTGTAAGGTAGGTGCGAATCGACATCGAATCGAATAATTTTTAAATCTTGTTTGTCCCTTAGATTATTGTCCTCAATGATTTTTTCTACTTTTAGTGATATAAAATATTCATACAGCATATTTTTTCTGGAATTGAAACCTATTTACTTAAAGATTCGCTAATGTTGAATTTTGGTGCAGCGAATTCTATCACTTCCCTAATTTCGTCATCTTAGTGTCGAATTCAAGTACCCAAATCTTGACATACAAAATAGTCCATCCTTTTCCGTAGCATTCCTGAAACACTTAGGCAACCTATACATTATACCTTCTTCGATTATTCATATTGGGTGATAAATTCGACATCGGTGTCGAAGTTATGTACATTTTGAACACGAATTCAACATTGTGAAACATCGTTGTAGCTAGACGTGTTTTAATCGCTCTCGTTGTTTCGTTGAATTAATCATACAATCTTAAGTGTTTATTCACAAATTTGTATCATTCAGAAGCTCTAACTCTGTAATTACTAGTGTCGCTAGCGTTTCGATAGTTCAAAATGCTCAATTGCGTAATTTGTACGAATTCATTAAACAAGAAATCTCCGAGATTACAGTGTAATAAATGTCGCATATTTCTTCATCCAAATGGCAGATGTTCAGACTTGATAAAAACCCTTGTCTCAACAATAACGAATATGCCAAGAGGTCGATCGGAGTGTGTTAATTGTCGTTCTCAGGTGGTACCACCCCCTCGTCAGCGATTCGTATTTCGCCCCCGCCTGATCGCCGATTATCAGTGGCGGACGACACTGATGACACGGGAGTGATCTTAGCCACAACCACAAAACCGATAAAGGTCGTACACACGATCCGACTTATATATGTCAGGATGCGAATATATAATGTATCTATTCGAAATGTTACTTGAATTAGGATTAATCACTGTGGAACTAATGCTTTCAATATACCAGAAAGCTTATCGAATGAATTAAAGAGAAGAAATTCGAAATTTTCACTGAATGTCGAAGATATAACGAGCTCAAATTATATTTGCATTAGTGAGACAATCTTAAAGACGAAATAAGCAAAAATGGACATCCGTCAGTAAGTGCTACGGTGGGTAGCAAGTAGTTTAATGAATATTCAAAAAGTTAAAAATTTTCGATGAAATTGGTTTTATCAGGCAGAAAAGGCAATTAAATTATGTTTCTATTATATATTCGAGCTCACAGAAGAAATGAGAAAAAATGGACATCCGTGAGTGACGTGCTACAGGGGTCGAAAGTACTGTTATGAATATTCAAAGAGATCGAAATTTTCGATGAATTCGGTTTTGTCAGGCAAAAACCGGAATTGAATTATTTTTCTATCGTTGAAACAAGCTCACACACGGAACTAGCAAAAATGGACATCCGTCAGTGACGTGCTACGGGGGTAGTAAGTGGTGTTATGAATATTCAAAAAGTTCAAAATTTTCGATGAAATCGGTTTTGTCAGGCAAAAAACGCTATTGTATTATGTTCCTATCGTTGAAACAAGCTAAGAGACGGAATAAGAAAAAATCGACATACGTCAGTAACGTGCTACGGAGGTACCAAGTGATGTTATGAATATTCAAAAAGTTCAAAATTTTCGATGAAATCGGTTTTTTCTTACTGAAAACTTTATTTCGGACAACTGTTTCCTACTCATTTTCATCTCAAGCGTATAGTGAGTAAGAATCAGTGGATGAGT